>JAPQRP010000014.1:13889461-13928036 GCA_037367295.1 Apogon hyalosoma
AAACTATATTATGACATTTGTAATAATTGTTTTATATATCCTAAAGGAAAAGAACTAAAGAAACACCTGAATTCAACGTGTCCCAATACTTTTGTCCATATAGTGAATGTGCTAAAGTAACAATGACAAACAATGACATGTACCAGTGAATGAACTGAGTTTTCAGGTAGGCTACTTTTTTACATTTATGTTCTAGATTTTAACACAAATATCTATACTTTTTAGTCCTTACATTTTCAAAAACAAACTTGTTACTTTAGTTTTAATGCTTTTGAGTTCAATTATCAACTATTCAGTTTGCATCATCGTGCGCCTTCCCAACTTTAAGACCAAACTCAACTTAAATGGATGGTAAAAACACAATTCCTTGCTGTATCCATTAGTGTTCATCACCTACAACAAATAACTTTATGCAAATGCAATAAAAGTAAAACATTTGGGTTGTTCTTTAGGCTCTAGTTTTAGTTCTGGTGCTTCAAATGCTTGCATTTTTACACTAAAGCTGCCAGTGGATAAAATCTGCCCAGGATTTTTTGTTTTTCATATGTGCATTCCTATATTTAATCAAATATTTAGGCCTCCTACTTTTTTACTTTTCCTAACATTGTGATGGTTGTTTTTTGTGCAGTGTTAATATTTAAACTTGTTAGTGGTGTTAAAACTCATTTTAGCTCAGGGGCCACATCCTCATAATATGATCTGAAATGGGCCAAACCGGTAAAAGAATAATATAATATATAAACAAACTTTTCTCTGTAAAAGTAAAATTACATTGTGAAAATGTTTACATGTACAAATTATCCTTAAAAAAATTAACATGAACCACCAAGAAAAAAACTGATATTTATTAAGAAAAATAATGGCAATTTTAACAATATTATACCTCTGCTTTTCATTTAGACATGTGCATTACAACTTACAGATCACAGTGGATCTACAAATATACAAAACATTTAAATTACAGGTGGACAACTCCCCCCAATATTCAACCTCCACTGACATCACAAACACCACTGTGGACAAGGGCAATTAACTGACAATATTGTAATTTAATCGAGCAAATTCTTAACAATTAATTGATTGTCGATTAATTCTTTACAGCCTTAATTCATAGGTACCTGACATATGTCTTTGAAAGGGCTCTACATCATTACTGTATGGCATCATCACATGCACGTAACTTGATGACTTGTCAAGTTTATTGGTGTTGCACACAGATTTGGAAGAAATAAAATGGCCCGCATTTAGTATTGTACTGACATCGACGTGGACCATAGACTGTGACGCAGAACTGAACAAGACGCTTTATTGCGACCCACTGCTGTCCTGTGTCTGGATCCGCTGAACTCCTGTCCCTGTGATCGGATTCTGCGCAGAACGGTCCATCACCGAGTTATGGCAAGAGGGGGTGGTCCGGAGGGGGACGTTACCGGGTCGGGTCTGACTGGGAAACGGCTGAGTGGAACTGGGCCACAGTAAGAACCAGGCCGACCTTGTTAGTGTGTGATCGCAGCTGGACCCGGTTCCCCCATTGTGTCCCGGTGGTTTCGTTGACCCGGATCCCCCCGTTTGCAGCTGTGAATGGACTCGTCCTCCTGTAAGCCCATTGTAATTTTAAAGACAACTAATAACTTAAAAAGTATTGGTTGTATCAATAAGCAGTTTTGGCCTGTCTGATCCTTGACCCAAAAAGTACTCCAAAAAGCAAAGGCTAGCTCTGTCCAGTTTGTCAGTTATAAAGCAGACACGTATACACACACACACAGATAACATAGATAAGATTTCATGTAATTTTCCTTTTTTTAATATGACGGACGGTGCAAGTGCTGGACGGCACAAGGGCCGCTGTCCTGCGTGTTTTAGATGTTTCCCTCTTCCAACACACCTGAGTCAACCACATGGCTCGTCATCAAGCATCCCCAGCAGCCTGTTGATGAGCCATGTGGTTGAATCAGGTGAGTTGGAAGAGGGAAACATCTAAAAACATGCAGGACAGCGGCCCTCGAGGACCTGAGTTTGACACCCCTGCCGTAATATGTAAAATTCGACCACTATAATATATGGCACAGCATAATGACAGTAACAGTATGACATATAACATTGTAGCTGGTAGAAAGGCAGCCACTACAACAACAGAGTTAATACTGAAGCTAGCGATGGCAGGGCTAGGTATCGACCCATACCTTCTCCCTCCCAGTGTGTTGGCAGATCTAGTAAAATCCTCCAATCCACCGGAGTTTAATGCACACGATCTGTACCATCATGTTATAAATGGAGTGTCCCCATACACAGCTAGCTAGCTAACATTAGCTGTATTGTAGCTTTACCATTATGAGATGCATTCCTCTGCTGTGAGCGCAACACCGCGACTCGGTAACCTAACCTGAGACGAAGAACTGGTAAGCATCCAGACTTCTGTCTACTTTTAGATCAGCACCTATGTATGGGGACACTCCATTTATAACATAATGGTACAGATCGTGTGCATTAAACTCTGGCAGACTGGAAGATTTTGCTAGATCTGTAAACACATCGTGAGGGAAAAAGAACTTTTAAGGACTTGCACAACATACAATTATTTTCCCTTTCCCAGCCCCTCCCCCACATCCCATCTAGTCTGCCTTGGAATCCTTTTTTTCCTGTCTCCTCCCCCACCGAATCCATTGAAAAAGTTCCATCATGTGACCACGTGTACTGTGTCTATAATGTATGATGTCTTATGTATGTGCTTGCATTATCTGTATCTGCACTGTAACTTCTGATGGTGCCATAAGTGCATCAGCCATACAGGTTTTTGGAGGACTGTGCATTGAAATTTCATTTGTTGTGACATGCTGAATGTCTTGTTCTGCTGTGACATGCCAAATGACAACAAAGCTAACTAAATCTAACTCAGGTATGGGTTGATAGCTAGCTCTACTATCGCTAGCTTCTGCAAATAGCATTGTTTGTGCCGTCCTGTAAGGTGAGTCACTTTACAGGACAACTCCAAAACATTATTTTCTGTGCTGGTAGCCATCGCTTAAAATCATCCGTGGCTCGTTCATTTGTTTGCTGTGTCGCTTTTGCCGTCTACCATAGTGCTTTTGCCATCCATTCATGGCGCCGCACCCCTAGTAACATGATAAATGTGACGTTGGTGCAAAGGGTCAATAGGTTATTATAATAGTATTTTACTGATCTGACCCACTTTAGATCAAATTGGGCTGAATGTGGAACATGAACTAAAATGATTATTATCTTTAGTGTAATTTTAGCATTTCAAAATTTCATCCCACAGGCTGGATTGGACCTTTTGGAGGGCCGGTTTTGGCCCATGGGCCGTATGCTTGACTCTCTTGTGTTATATTTTTGGGCAATATAAATTGTTTACATTCGAGGATGCAAACTGATAAGTCATTTTGAACACTTTACACTGGATAAAAGACAGAAAGAGCATTGTTTTAGACTGATTTGTACAAGGCTATTAGTGTAAATTAAAGATACTTTCATCTTCATCTTTGTTAACGTATAAAGACCCAAACATCTACCATCTACCAAAACCATGTACTGATGTAACTGTTTAATACCTGTTGATCCATTAATCCTATCAATCTATGTAAATAATTGGTGTAAAATGCAGTTCATCTTTTCATGGTCATCAGATATAAGCCATTTGGACATTTCAAGTTATTGATAGATTTGACCTAAAAAAAAAAAAAATCACTTTTTCTTCAGTTTTCTCTGTTTCTGATATAATAACCTTTAACTTTAATCTGAGCTTTAATGAAGATCTAGATGATCAGTAAATTAACCCACTGCTACTTTTGTGGCAGTTCCCAAATGGGTTTTTCTCTCTCTCTTTAACCTTTCTTAAGTCATTTATTCCCATTTATTTTAATATCCTTTGCATTTTTTCAATGAAAATAATATATTTTCCTACATTTAATTCACTCCATTAGGTTTTGTAACAACAAATTTGGAATGAGCATGTTTTAATGCTTTTTTTTAAACTTCACATAATATATCACTCCTACCAAGAAACTGGATGCAATTTTGCAAAACTAGCTTTACACTTCATCTTTTTCACTCAAATGATTCACATTCCATGTCTCTGGTAGAAAGTTATTTCTCCTTAATCCATAAAGACCCAGTGTTACTTTTGTGGCAGTTCCCAAATTAAGTTATTTCTATTTTTAACCTTAAGTGATTTATCTCCATTTATTATACTAATATTATCCTCTGTATTTTGCATTTTTTCAATGAAAATCATGTATTTTCATGCATTTAATTCACTGATCATGTAGATGTTCATAAAAGCTCAGGTTACATTTAAGGGTTATTGTATCAAATGGAGAAAACTGAAGAAAAAGTGACTTTTTAGGTCAAATATATCAATAACTGAACATAAACCAAGTTTCTCCATCCACTGTCGTTGATCCAACTCTACAGGTTTTACTGGTGAATCAATGTTCTAGAAGATGACGGTGTTTCCACAGTAACTACAGAACCTCTATGTCCAAATGGGTCATATCTGATGACCATGAAAAGATGGAATCATCATCTACTACATTAATTTGCCAGTAAAACCCATCAAGTTTGATAAATGACAGTGGATGGACACAGTTTATGTTCAGTTAATGATACATTTGACTGAAAAAGTCACTTTTTCTTAATTTTTCTCAGTTTCTGATAATAACCCTTAACTTTAATCTGAGCTTTTATAAACATCTACATGATAAGTGAATTAAATATAGGAAAATACATGATTTTCACTGAAAAAACACAAACTTCAGAAGATATTATAATAAAGGTGATAAATCACTTGAGGGAGGTTAAATATAGAGACATTAAATTTGGGAAAGTAACACTGAGTCCTTATGGGTTCAATGACTTGATGTTCTCCACTTGATTTTGTAAATTAATACATAACTGTTGCATATAAAGTGTAATATTAAATAATGTGATCCACCTAACTGTAGATTAGAGAAGGTTGTGAGCGGAGATGGGCGTGCGAGCTGGAGAGTAAATGTGGGAAACATTTTCAGGAGATCAGAGTCAATGAGTGGAGGAGAGTAGCCTATCCCTCACACAACCAGCTGTCTACCGGCCTGGACAGCCCTGTCAAACAACACTTATCCCTGCATGAGCCCACACGCGCACATACACACATGGAGCTCCATCGAGACCTGAGACCTAGGGTTAATCCCCCACCCCCCCACATCCAACCACCCATCAGTCTTTGCATAAGCAGATGACATCACAGATCAGCCAGGGATTGGTCAGCTGTTGCTGTGTTACCGTGTGTTTGTGGATATGTGCTTATTGCAAATATATCCATATCAAAGTAAAAATAAAAAATTCCACAAAATGCAGGCATATTAAAGCACTTATTAACTGAAAGAAAAATATAAATTCATATGTTTGCATGTTAGGATTGGACAGCCTCGCAGCAGTGTAAGGGTGGGGGCAGGGGGCGTTGAAAGGCATCTGCTTAATACTCTTATGTAAAACGGAACTGTAATACACTTGCCTCCTAGTTTTATAGTAGAATCATTATTAAAAGAGTGGATTTCCCCTTGTTATTTTATACGTGCACCATGACCGACATGACCGTGGTTCAACTAAAGGGTTAAAGGGTTCACTAATGGAAACAGACCTGACCAGTTACTTTGAACTTGCAAAAACCTTATCATACTTTGCTTTGCAACGTCTTTAAATGAATAAAAGATTAAAAAGACAGTGTTATGGCCAGTAAGGATGAATTATTCAATATAACTGCATATTATGATGATAATCACCTCTGCATTCTGCATTCTACATTTTATTTTTGTCTTTTGGATTTACTTTGTTTAATCTTATTTAATCTTAATTTGATCGTTAATTGGTTACTATAACTATTCTGAATGTTTATATATTCTATTCATTTAAATTAGAAATATCATCATGAAAAAAAAATTCATGTTAAGTAACATGATTAAAAAAAACAAAACAAAAACAAAACATGTCAAAGTAATATACTATTTAAAGGCTGATTTTTCTTTCTGGGTGACCACTGAAAAAAAACAGATGGTTACTTGTGTTTTGAAGCAATTATTTATGGTCAGAACATGCCATATATTTCAGAAATCTAGACATAAAACATTTAATAGAATTTGAATGATTAAAAATAATTTCACCTTTGAGTAAAATGAAGTAAAAACAAACTATGAAGCATTTTAGATATACCTACCCAAATAAACTCTGCAGGAAAATACAAATATTTATCCCAAGGATATTTATCACTATATAAAATTATGGCATTTGTCATTATGGTTTTGTAGCCAAGCTCCCTCTTAAGAATGAAACAAAGGAATTCCGTATACTAGTTCTGTGAAATGCTGTACTGCTTGACATGTATTTGTCATGTTTTCATCTCGATCCATCTGCAAATTTTAGAAAAAAACACCTAAACAGAAACAATTTCACATTCACTGTGATATTAATATCAACTGTTTTGGCCACGTCATCCTGGTACTTTTCTTGATATTGCCTCCATTGAGGTTAAATGCAAGCTGGTAAGAATCCAAAAGGTTGACACGCAAACACTACAGATGACTGATTAGACAGAAAGAATCATCACAACCACTGCATCATTATTGTAGATTGCAGGACTGAACAAACCCACCATTTGTAACTTTATTTTGGACTTTTGTAGTCTTGGTGTCTTGAGTGTCTTCTAAAATCAAAACTAGTCTTCCTGCTGTAACAATCTAACAGGAGGAGCATCCCTTTGATATCCTCCATTGCTCCTGCAAGTGTTGCAAAATTTGTCAAAGTTTTTAAGCTCTCATGAGGTGGTTTTTGAGACTTTGATATACAAGTATAGCACAAAAGTGTAATGGAAACACATTTTGTGCATTTTCACATCTGTGCGTGGTGGTTTTGCTCAGGCCAAACATCTCACCTTTGACCATGTACTCAGAACAGGTGGTTTTAGTTTGTTTTTGGGCAATAGGAACCGCTTCCCGAGAGCATGACAAGTCTGGTGCCACGAGAGGTTCATTAACATCACACAGTTCATTAAATGTTGCCTGGGTCATTCAGAAATCCTGGATCCACAACTCTTTGGTGAATTCCTGATGTACAGTTATTTCCCAGTAATCCATTCTACATGGCTGCTGCCATAAATAAGGACTTTGCCTTGGGATGATTATACATTCCCTTTTTTTTCTGTTTAAGACCGTCACTACAATAGGAGTAGATGCAACCGACACTACAGTGCCAACACCGTGGAGGTTTTACATGAAACTCAGTGTGTCCATCTTCCTTACAGGAGTGTCTTGTGAGAACTATACAGTATTTTACAAGAATTACAACATGTCATGAGATGGGACTTTACTAGAATCACGCATCAGAAGCCAAACACTCTTCAATGGAAATGCCTACAAGTAGCAATTGTACTTGGTCAAAATTGTAGAAATTTTGCTGAAAACTGTAATGGAAACCCAGCTAATGAGGGGCTTCGTATAACTGTAGATGAAAATACCTAATACCGAGCCTGACATCAGTCAATAACATACAGTGGAAAAACTTCATAGTTGCAACAAATGCATAACATTTTTACATGTAGTTCTACTCAAAAACCCCTGCACAGGACTGTACTATATTATGTACAAGCGTCCAACAATCAGGTCATTCCCTGCAGAGAAACAGCAGCTTTACTTGTAACAAACACACCTAGCATAAATGCACTTCATGGCTAACTAAAACTGTTAATACAATATTAATACTAAGAATGAAACCGATATGAGACATGAAATCAATGTAAGAAAATCCTGTCCCAGGGAAAGACTCCCTGCATAAGTAATTAAATACTTCAATCTCAGTTTTGAATCTCTTTTCACATATGCATTTATATGCAGCCAACAGGTCTGAAAGTTCAAATGACATTCCTTTGTTTGTCACCAAATGTATCAAACCACCATCTGGTATCCAGTCTGTTACAACGAAATGTTAAAAACGATCTCTGAATTCCATTTAGCCGTGGGACTGAAGGCAGAAAAATTATCATTCATGCGGCTCAAAGCAAATGTGTCTGGAAACTGTCCAAGTCAGTGGTGGAGACTGCTGATGAGTTTCAGCTCAGGGGTCACATTCAGTCCAGTAGGTTAATTTACTTTCTGTATGTTTTTGACTCTCTTGCTAATACCTTTGACCAAACAGGTATGCGACTGTGTTGTACATTATCATGCTTTAAATGGATTATTACCACCTTGGAAGCAGTTGACAGGTGCAAATTGATTATTAGTTTCTGCTCAGGCATACAGATAAAGCATATCCTGAAACCATTTTTATAAATTTCATGCATTCTTGACAGCTCTTTTTTAACATTGCATGGTCCAAAGTGACCTTCTGAAGACAATGTTTTACCAAAAGTCAACAATGCTCTCAAGATCTCTGCATGTGAAGGCAAAGGCAAGTCATTACCTGGAGATTAGCTTTACCTCCATGCTTGATTAAAAGAAATATGACAGTCGCCTGCTGTTTGATTGGATTTGGACTTGTAAAAATTGCAAAACAGCAGTCAATTAATGCATAGCCTTTGTTGTGTTGTTAAGTTGAGCAGTAACAATACATCTCCTGTCTGCAGCTGCATGGCCTATTGAGTTTGAGTTACAAAGGTTGATAATTATAGTGATAATAACAAACACCCATGACTCTTGACATTGCTGCTTAATTTTATGTTCTGTTCCGTTTTGTTAACTACCGGAAGAGGCCTTGACCTTTAGTGATTTCATGTGTTGTAGTGAAGTCTGATTAACATTAAAAATGATAAATACAACGTGGGTGAAAAAAAACAAAAAACATTGGGTTGTTTCACTTGTAGATCTCTAAATGAGTAACCTTGAGGTGTACGACATATATACAGACATAAAAAGCTATGAACTGCTAGGAAGTAAAATCAATTTAGTGGGCTTCACAGTTACTGATTTTAATATAGCTAGTAATTTGGGTTTAACGCTTTGAAACCTGACGTGTCATCGCTGACACACTCTGCACATATGCAGGTTGGATGGCTGTAACTCTTTCACCGTTTGTGCGATTGGAAAAATTCCAACGGTTTCTGAAACCTGAGACATTGCGCTTTATAGGTTTTATTAGGTCATTACAGTAATTTCACTCACATCTGTACTAGAAGCTGGAGAAGAAGCCGTTTTATCAGTATTATAACATGCAGTGAATTGTAAATGATTGCTAGATTATCAAAGATCTGGGGGAAAAAGTGTTCTGGAAAAATGGGCAACTGGACTCACAGCAAATTTTCTAACTTCTTATAGTCAAAATAATAAGAAAAGGCCAGGCAGACCATTTTAGGCTGAGGGTTTAAAGGGTTAATATGACCATGTCTTGATAATTCAACATTTTAGAGTTTTCTTGGAATTTTATTGGAAATATTAGCTTCAGATTTACCATGAGTCATCACTGAGTACATTTACATGCACAGTAACAGTTATATATGTAAACAGCATATTCCACTTGGATACTCCAAATCAGGTCTTTATTTCTGAAGGGAGCAGTTTTCGATCCAGACATGTGGAATATGTGGATATAATTTGGATTTGTGAGGACTGTTTGAACGTGTGTCGAGCACATTTGGAAAATTAATATAATTTACACGTTACCATAGGTTGTGATACATAGTACCTGAAGTAAAGACAAAGATCCTCTCTGTGATGAGAGACAGATGCTCTGATGAAAGTACTACAGTTTTGTTGGGAAAGAGAAATGCACCTACTGTTAAAAACTAAGACAGAGGATATTAATTGACATGAACACATATCAAAAGGCTGACCTTGTTAGTGTTTGAAGGAACGAAAGATGGAGTTTTATTGTACCACCAGTGGCAAAGTAATGTAAACAGGAATATTAATTTTTAGTGACCATGTAAACAGTTTACATAGAATATCAGGGGGAAACTGGAATATTAGTGTACATGTAAATGCACCCAGCGACTGACAGAGCGTTCTTACTGATTATTTAGAACTGGAAATACTGGAGATGGATGTGAAGTGGTGGCTCTTTAATTAGCATGTCTAATCTTAGACAACACTCCCATCTGAGTTGGAGCTCTGTGTGGTGCAAAAGGAGATTAGTTTGCAAGTGTTTCTTAAACACTTGAGATCTTTAAGGATACGACTCCTTCCGTCTCAGACAACAGTTAGTTTCTTAAAATAACCCACCCCACCACCACCTTCCCAATTCTAAAAGTAGACTGGCTTGCAAAAGTTCAGTGTACAGTTTTAGGGCTTATAAAGAGTAGTTTGCTTTTGAAATGTTATTTTTCTCTTTGAAGCTGAATTTTCAGGCCTAATAAGATCAACCTTAACTAATTTTCAGTGCTCATATTGATGCTGTCTTCTCATCCTTTAGGCCAATATGTGATAAATGATAGGGTCAGAACTATTTAAGCACTCACCAGTTGACCAGCATGGCAGCATTGTTCCCAGACATGAAAGGGAGTTCCCCTCGGACATTTCGCAATACAAATCCTTGTGAGAACAGTAGTAAGATCCACCAGAGGAACATGTTCCTCCTCATTCCTCTGCCCCCAGTCCTGTCGGGAGCCATGCATTAAGAGCAAAGGTGATCCTGGAGTGTCCCAGGACAGCAGCTCCTGGTGTCTGGATATTTCCAACAGCTGTAGAAGTTGAAGGGATGTTTGGGAGCCTGTCGGACTGGAGTCATGGGGGCATCAGAGGACCAAGAAGATGGGACAAGAACTACCAAGGCACGGTGGTGATGGGGATGTTGAATGGAAGTGTAGTTGTTTGCCCTCAGCACAAGGGCGCCTACAAAATAAACTCCTCAGTAGTCAGTTGATGTGAGGAGGCCCACAGCACATTTTCTGACTGCTTCTTTTTATCCTAAGCAAGAGGATAGTCCCATAAAGAATGTTAGATTATTCCATAAACAGTGGCTATTAAAACAAACAAAAAAAAATCAACACACACAAGAAAAAAAAAAAAAAAAAACACAGACTGAAGATGTCCACACGGTTAGCCCCCCTCCATCCCACTAGTGATTAGCAGCAGTGAGTGTCCCTCTCCGTGGCTTAGACTGTTTCAGTCTATGTGTGTGTCAGCAGAGCAAAATCATGCTTCATATGTGTGTTTCAGAGTGTGTTTGGTGCGTGTCTCTGCTTGGATTGGCAGGGTGGAGTGGGCGGGGCTTAGAGCTGTGGAGGATCCCAGGACAGGAAGCCCCCCCCCCGTTCACTCCCGCTCTTTCTCTCACTGATGGCAGGATGCAGATTGTAACCAGGGATTAGGGAGGTTCAAAAATCCGATTTTGCCCGGAGAAAGCCTTGTGTATTACTGTGTGTGTGTGTGTGTGTGTGTGTGTGAGGGGGAGAGAAAGAGCCGCTTGTGTACATGTGCCTTAGAGTGTGGAATATAGTCATTGGATTTTTTTCATAGTTTACCAGTGCCTGCATTTGGAAACTGCTGCTGGCGAGAGGATTTTTTAAAGCCTCAAATGCAATCTTCAGTTGTTTAACTGAATATTGTGTCCCCTCTCTTTCTATCTCTCTCTCTCTCTTTCTCTCCCCCTCTACTCTTTTTCTGGCTCTGACTTCACCTCAGACTGTTATCACCCATTGTCAAATTGCAGACATTAACTGCATAATAATCTATTGTCATGTTCTCGCTATCGACCATAATAATTAACGTCCCTTGCTCTCATTTTTCAGTTTAATAATGGATTCCCAGTCAGGTTCATTCCACCGTTATGTTCAACAGAATATGAAATGTTCCTCATTTTTTTAACTGTACCACCTCCACTTTCCATTTTGCAAACCCGACACCTCTGATTATTTCATTACGGGAATAGAAGAACGAGCAGAGACACATTAGCCAAGATAGAAACATTAGCGGAGTTTATGAGCATAGTAATACTGCACTTTATGCCCGTTCTATCAAATAATTGCATTCGCTCAAAGCATCATCAGGGCAATTTTGGATACTGTCACATGTTTCTGCTCATAGTCACAACAGTCTCCAATGACAATGATTGTTATGTCCTGCATGCCAAATCTAATTCCATGAGATTCCTCTATCATTAAGACGCATCTATCTGCTGGCCATGTTTACCGTGCTATCTAACTTTATACCTTTTTTATTTGTTTGTTTCCCCTCAGGACAGTATACAGTGATGATGGCCCACTTCTACCTGAAAAGGAAAATTGGATATTTTGTCATCCAGACATATATGCCCTGTTTCATGACTGTAATCCTGTCCCAAGTGTCATTTTGGCTAAACCGAGAATCAGTCCCTGCAAGAACTGTCTTTGGTGAGTAAAGCAGCTTTTATTTTATTTATATACTTGCATTTTTTTGTTTGGGTTTTTATTTATCTGGGTAATATTCCTGTCATGCACATTAACACCAGGGAGGATAATAACAGTTGCCCACTGAGCAGCAGTTCTGCAGTAGCTGGCAGTTAAGAGTTATTAAAGCGTTCACCTTTGTTAAATGTGGGGAGACCGTTACTCAGTTGCCGGCAGCTTGTAAAAAAAAAAAAACAACTCAATTTAAACTTGTCACGGCCTTTGTTCGGACCCAGGGGTGACCACTGTGCTGACCATGACCACCCTCAGCATCAGTGCCAGGAACTCTCTGCCGAAAGTGGCCTACGCTACAGCTATGGACTGGTTCATTGCCGTTTGCTACGCTTTCGTGTTCTCGGCCCTCATTGAGTTTGCCACAGTGAACTACTTCACCAAGAGGAGCTGGGCGTGGGATGGAAAGAAGGCCCTGGAGGCACAGCACCCTAAGGTACAGCATGTGGAGACAAAATGACAAGACAACTAGTACTACTAATGATAGAGTGTATGGACATAGTCTGGGCCAGTCTCTCAAATGGGGGTACGCATACCCCTAGGGGTACTTGGAGGAAGCCCAGAGGGTACTCAGTTTTTTTTGGAAAGATATATTAAATAAGTCATCATGTACTGAATAAAAAATAAATAATGAGAATTAATGCTGAAATGTAAAACACAAATACATTCATATGTTAGAATTGACACTACTAGTTTTACTGTCAATCATCTTGTTTAAGGTTTAGTACGATGGCTAATTAGGGCCACATAAAATAAGAACACTTGTCATTATGAGAATAAAGTCATAAAATATCAAGATAAAATGCGTAATTTTATAAGAATAAAGTCAGAGACAAAAAGAGTCATAATTTTACAAGCATAAAGTTGTGATATTTCAGGAGTAAAGCCATAATGTTATTACAATAAAGTCGTAGTTTAAAAAAAACCCTCATAATTTAACGAAAATAATGTCGTATTATGATGTTTTATGAGATTAAAGTCTTCATATTTTGAGAATAAAGCCATAATATTACAAGAATAATATCATAAGAATAATATCATAATTTAAAAACAGGTGGAAAAATATCAATTTACAAGAATAAGGTCATACCCACTCATCGCATAATGAAGAACTTGGAACATTTTGTGAGGTTATACTTTCATTTGAGGTTTATGCATGGTGAAATACTGAGCCTGTTAGCCCCGCCCACCGACACATTAGCATTAGTCGTCCGGTCCAACAGAAGTGAAAGTTGCTGCTTCACTTGTTGCATTCACTGTAACCAGAAACTCCGTCATCAACAAGGCTTACAATTTCTAAATTATGACTTTAATCACACTATTGTGAATTTATTTTCAAAATATTACAACTTTAATCTCATAAAAATACAACATTATGTACATCAAATTATGAGTTTTTTTTTTTTTAACTACAACTTTATTCTCATAATATTATGGTTTTATTCTCGAAATATTACTACTTTAATCCCGTAAAATTACGGGTTTTATCTTGATATTTTACGACTTTAGTCTCGTAGTGGCAAGTATTTTTATTTTCTTATGTGGCCCTAATACACCGTCGTACTTTGGTAACATTTTAAGAACATTTCTACTTTATATTATTCAAGATGAGTTTATTTGAGTAGCTAAGTAATTAATTTTTGTTGATGAAAGATTCATTTATTCATGAATGTCCAATTAATTTATTTTCTCATCAACGCAAGAGGGCACTTCACAGTTTATATTTTGCACACAAAAGTTACTCATAAAATTTTATTATTTTTATATATTACAGTTAAATATATGTTGTTTGTTTACAAAGTTTTGAAAATAAAAACAGACACCTTTGGCACAGGAACTAATTTTGCCTATTTTTTTCAATCAAAAATACTGAAGTGAAAGTTGGGGGTACTTGGCTAAAACAGTGTATTTCTGGGGGCACACCACTGTAAAAGGTTTGAGAACTGGTCTAGACGATTATTTTCAAATGAAGCCAATGTGGAGTTATCTTAATGTGTAATTGTGCTGATGGTTTGACTCCAAGAAGATATAGCTCCCATAGAATATAATAAAAATATTAAGTCAATAGTTTTGGAACTCATGCTGGGCTCATCTGTTCAATAAAAGTCTTGGTGGACCATATTTAAATTTGTCCTCTGTAAAAAGACCTTGGGCAGATTAAGACTTTGAGGTGTGCCAATGTGGACTTTTAGCTTACATAATTACATGTAAGATATTTTTACACTGCTCCAAGTACAATTTATAAGGACAACTAGTTGCTAAATGTTTACACATACAGTTGCTAACTCATGAAGCCAAGCTATGCTAACAGGCTATCAGCTAACATTTGAGCAACACAATTATTTGACGTTTTTCTTTCTTTGGTGTAATTTTTTAACCACAACTACAGTTTAGAGCAGTAGTTTGACAGGAAAGCAATTTATATACAGTATAATTTTCACTATACAGAAACTTTAGGTCTTTTGAGCTATCAGCCACAGCTTTGACAAGCTACAAGCTAAAAAAAAAATCCTAACAGTGAAATTTATTAGAGGATCCAAAGAAACTAGATAAAAGCATAATGTCTCCTAGGAATCTCTCTTTTCATATTTCTGGAGATAATTTAACACTTTTTGAATGGGAGTGAATTGGACTTGCTGAGCCAGCAACTGCCAGTCATTAGTGTTTTTTTATTACACTTGGAGGTACTTTTAATTTGGCTTCAATTTCAACCTCTATTTTTCCCCCTTGGTACTAATGAGAACTCAGCAGTGCCTTTACAGTATCCTACAGAAAGAAAAAAATGACATACCTCAATCTAATAGGATTTTTCAGTGGAGTAAAAAGTGTCTTTTCTATTGTCAACCTTAATTTTAAGAGTTTTTTTCCCTGTCCGTTACAATTCACAAATTTTTAATATTACTGCAAAACATTTTCATAATGGGACTTCCCTGTCTTCTGCTCGCCCCTGAATTTCATTAGTCTGAATATCAATGTCTGGAATAGACACCCTGGAAAGCAAGACATTTCATTAACAGTAGGGTATTAGATAATCAAGCCCAAAAGAATATTTGGTTTTGTTACACGATCTGTGAAGGCACCATACACCAACAGGCTATAATTACAGTTTTAAGCAATCACTGTCAGTATTTAGCATCTGTGCATAGTAAGAAAGTGATCATCCCAGAAGGAACACATACACATAAATCACATCATGAATCATCAGGATGTTCAAAGTCACTTCACTGTATTGAGTATAAAGCGCTCGGTTTAGGAAAACTGTCAAGTGTTGTTAGCACCTGCACTAAATACATGCATATTGCAGTCATGATGAATACAAATCTAAATCCCAGACCACCTGTGGGCATCGTGCTGCTACGTGAGTGAAATTCATTGCAAAAAGCCTCACATTTTGGCTAGCATTGTTTACCACTGTACAAATCTCTAATCATTACAGACAGAATGAAAAGCATCGATTATCTCAGACCACAGTGTGGGTAATGGCAGAGTAAACTACATCTGTAGAAGGCTTAAAGCTAATTCTCTGGTCAATGTAATCTGCTGCAGAAACGGGACCCCATGGTGCTGTCAAAGAAGCCAAACAACGTTTGCTCAGCGGGTGTCAACTACACGCCTAACCTCACCAAGGATGTTTCAATCTCCACAATATCCAACACGACATCGGTGCAGCTCCGAGCCTCCGAGACAAAGATGGTAGATCCCAAAAAGACGTACAACAGCGTGAGCAAGATCGACAAGATGTCACGGATAGTGTTCCCCGTCCTGTTTGGAACCTTCAACCTCGTCTACTGGGCCACGTACCTCAACAGGGAACCAGTGATCAAAGGAGTGGCCACCTCAACATAATCTCTTTTCTTTTACATTTTTAAGTTTTTTTTCTTGTACTGAGAAAGAGTTTATGTAAGAAAACAAGTTTTGTAAGTCCAGCCTAATTTGATGAGGGTGGATGGACTTAAAAGAAAGAAAGAGGTTGTTGAAAGGTCTCTGCCCTAGGAAGAAAAAAAAAAATCTGTGCTTGAAGAACAAAAACAGACATTAAAGTATGTAATTCAAGCACTTTGACTGGATGCAAGGCTGCAACACCCTATCCTGTTTTTCATGGCCTAAAACTGATTGATGAAGAACAAACTGCTAGTATGAGACTATTCTGGAAAGAAAGCGGGTGCTTTGCTTCTCCTTTATCCTGCTGCAGTTTGCATGATGCTCTCCTCAAAAAGGAAACCTTGGACTTCTTTTCTGTCTTGACAACCGACCATGTATGTGTCAATCACTACTTAATGTATGGGAGCACACTTCATCGCTATTACTTGAGGGTGGGTTTTCAATTAAACCGGTGTATGTATTTTGAATAACTTTACCTGAAATTTAAATGCTTCATATTCTTATCGTGGAGACAATGGCTTGAAATGCATTGAGCATATGCTATGAAAAAAAAACTGCAGTATTACACGCTTTTAAAATTGAAAAATGTGTTAAAAAGAAAAAAAAAAGTACCTAATTCCACACTATGTGGAAGAAACATCTCGTTCCCCTTGAGATTAATGCTGCAAGTGCATTAATAATTTAGTTTCATGTCTTTTTTAAAAAACCTTTGCCTTTTTTTCCTATTGCAGTGGCTGCTTGTGTGTCTCTTTGTACATCTTTACTTGAAGATTCAAAGCTTGCTGCTGCAGGCCTGGTTTCACAAAACCAGTGGTAGTCAATGGAGCTGGAAAAATAAGGAAAAGAAGAAATTGGAGGGAAAAGGAAAAAAAAAAAACAAGTTTGATTTGACATACGTTGGCAACAAGGCTATTAAACTGTCTGTGGTCCATTTTCAGTGGGTGAGTTGATGTTGATGGTGCACTCAGGACAAATTAAAGACTGGGTATATGTGCTGTAACTGAATTTTCAGCTCAGGTCACTCGCTGAGAAACTAATATTCACAGCTGAGAGGCCAATGCTCAGAATGCAGAGCGTGTTGTGAATCAGTGGGGTGATGCCAAAAGGCTGGAGGCGGTCATCTAGTTAGGTGACTAAGGTTCAAGCCTTCATTTAGTTAAGCACCAACCCTGCTAATGTAGACTTGGCACAGCATTTACCTCCTACCTTCTCCACAGCTGCTAATCCTGACCTTTGCTCCGATAACAGAAAAGAGGACAGGGATCAATTAAGTGTCAAATCATTGCAGATGGTTTTGACAGATTTCTCATTTAGCCCCCTAAATGAAAAAAAAAAAAAAACTGGCAAAGAAAATGCTGAAATATAGATAACCTTAGGTCATTAGAACTATTTTAAGGCTGCAAGGATTTTGGGAAATTAGGCCGAAACTCATAAGGGAATCATGTAAATAGATTTTTTTCTTCAGACAATTCAGCTTTTTACTTTGACACAAAAAAGATGGTGTTGAAATGCTCATGTATCACACCCTTAAAAAAAGCCAAAGTCTGGTGTTGACTTTCACTTTGTGTATGATTTAAGAGTACGTTTTGTCTCTGATATCATTTTCTTAATCTTTATCTGGTTGCTTGTTGCAGAGCTTACATTAGACCATTTAGAATCCATCAGCTTCAGTGATTGAATCTAATCGAGCTTTTACATAAGTCTTATTTTTATGTGAACTGAACTGGAGCACACGTTATGGCAATGTGGCTAGCAAATCATAGCACAGCATAGTGTATGTTGGACTATGATGAGACATACTCAGGAACAAAATGACCCATGCTCCCAGCAAAATGTTGCCTCAGCATTATATTGCTTTAATAGATTTTATAAAAAAGTGTATTTTACTCTTGCCACCTGCTGCTCGGAGTACTGACCCACAAAATATTGACTTTGATGCTAGAATAGATGCTGGCTTGCACCTACAACTGAAAAAAAATACATGTAAATAAAAGTGACTTAAGCTGCTAATGCTTTGCTTTGTGAAATCGGGACCTAGAGTAAATATCAGTTTAGGCTTCGTTCAGACTGCAGGAAAATGTGGACCAAATCCGATATTTTTTCCCTTATGTGACCTGTGTCTGATCTGTTAGGCAATTTCAGCAGCTCAAATCCAACCCAGGCCACTTTCATAATGTGGTCCTAAATCTGATACGTATCTGATATTTTCCAATGCGACTTTCAGTCTGAACGGCCAGATCGCATTTATCCAACCTTTCCGTCATTGAAATGCGACAAACGTTACAATTCTGCATCCCAGGAGGAGCGGCGGGAAAAATATATTTACTTCCGTATACCAAGGTTATAATAGTTTTGGATTTTTCATTAGAGTTTAGTTTTATTTAATCTTGACTTTTTTTCTCTAATTCAGTTAGTTTTAATTAGTTTTTAGAGCAATTGTGCTAGTTTTTATTCGTTTTTGTCTCTGCTACTTTCTCCCAACTTAAGTCTCCATGTTGCAAGGTAGGGCGGGGACGAGAAGCAGACTCTAAATGAGAAGTGACGGACTGTGAAGTGCCGTATGGTGCCACCAGCTAAAATTGCTTGAGCAAAATAAATCAATTTCATATCAATCCGACATTGACAAAGACGAAAACAAAGGGAATTTTATCCATAATTTTTATCTGTTTTAGTCAGTTTTGTAAGCACATAATACAGTTTCAGTTATCTTTTTTTTTTAAATTAGAGTTTTTATTTATGTCAGTAAACGAAAACATTTTTTCAGTTCTAGTTTTCATCATTTCGTTAGTTTTCCTTAATGATAATAACCTTGCCATAAACACAGCGCGTGCCTGCGTGGTCACAAATTATGTCAGGACCTCTTGTGCACATGCGGGTCATTTCAGGGTCGCATTCAGTTCATACTTGAAACTGATAGGAGTTGCATTTAATGCGCAATATGAATGAACACAAAAAAAATTCGATTTCACCAAAAAAATCAAAATTGAGCATTAAGACCTGCTGTCTGAACGTAGCCTAATATTGTTTCAAAGCTCATTTGTTGTATATTTTGTGTGTTTCTGTGCTGGATTTTCTCTTCAGTGTTCTTAAGCAATCACTCAAATTCTCAGTTGGTGTCTATCAGCAGGTCTAAGACAACTCGCCGTGTTTCTGTGCTTGTTAAAGAACAGCTACTGTGTAAAAAAAGAAAAAAAGAGCTCCAGTGGAATACAGTTAAAAGGCGATCTATACATCTGTCTGTCTAAGGTCGCCATGGCAGCAGGTCCACACGGACAGACCAGACACCCTTTCTCCCCTGTAACAACCTCCGCATCAGCTCATCCTGTCCATGTTTACAGCAGAATCATTAAATCAAATGAACATGGCTCCATTTTGTTTTGTCCTTTAACCCATAAAGACCTAAACATCCACCAGCGACCAAAACCATCTACTGATCTAAACTGTTTAATACCTGTTGATCCACTGATCCTATCAAGACGTGAATAATTGGTCTAAAATACAGATTGTCATCAGATATGGAAATAGCGTCATCTTCTACAATATTGATTGACCAGTAAAACCCATGCAGTTTGATCAGTGACTGGATGGAAACACTTGTTTTTTGTTCATTTCATGATATATTTTGATGAAAATGTTTTTTTTGTTTGATATAATAACCCTCAACTTTAATCTGAACTTTTATGAACATCTATATGATCAGTATATGAAATATTGGAAAATGCCTGATTTTTACTCGAAAAATACAGAGGATTATTATTTTAATTAATAGTGAGAATTAACTTAAATGTTAAATATAGAGAAAAAAACATAACTTGCTGCACACTTTTAATACCCCTCAGCCAAATATAGTGTAAGATTCTGCTGAAAGTTACTGCCCTATATTTTACATTAGATTGTCTTTGTGTAAATTTGGTGTGGAAATCTCAATGCCCTCTTCAGATAATGCGATTACGTCTTTCAAAGGACAGATGGACAGATGACAAAACACTGTCATCTTCTACAACATTTATTCACCAGTAAAAACCATGGAGTTGGATCAATGACAGTGGATGGAAACACTTGTTTTATGTTCATTTAATGATGTGTTTTCATGAAAATGTTAGGGTTTTTTTTTTTTTAGTTTCCTCTTTTTTTTCCATATAATAACCCTCAACTTTAATCTAAGCTTTTATGAACATCCACATGATCAGTACGTTAAATATTAGAAAATACCAGATTTTTACTGGAAAAATACAAAATACGGAGGATTATTATATAATAAATGGTAACAAACCACTTAAGAAAATCATTTGGGTCTTTATGGGTTAAAACCCTTTTAGTTCCTTTCAAGAAAGCAATAATCATATATAGGATAAAGCTGGAAGGATAGGCGGAAAGCCTGTTCCTATGTGGTGTGGCCCAAACATTACAGACAACAGTAAGAATCTAAAACGGTCTGGAAGAAGGTCTGAATGGACATTTTGAAAGCTGAAATCCTTCACTTAACTCAACAGCTGTCACTTCACTGCAGGTCAAACCGGTCCTCATTGTGTGTTACCCACATGTCCATACAGAGCCTACATTTCGTCTTCTTTATCATTTGAGTGCCTCTATCTCTCAGTCCATCCATCCATTTAAACCATCCTTCTTTTCTGTATTGCCAGCCAAGACATTCCCCCATACACCCACTCTCCCTCCCTGCCTCTTCCTCCAGCCACTCTGACAGACTCATCTGCCATACATCTGTTAGAAAAGGGATTTAGTTCTGCTTAAGTTCTTTTCACCCATTCAGGGCGCCCCAATAGCAAAGAAGCGCTTTGCTCCAATTTAAGCCCTGACTGACCGGTGGATGACAAATGTGTGTTTTTCCATGAACTGTCTGTCTGGACAGCTGTGACTGGTGCATGTTAGGGACAAATTTAGGATTGATTATATGTAGTTTATTCTAAGCTAGCTCACAGGCAGTGAAGCAGACTGAGTTTTGAACTTGACTGTGTCGACTGGGAATCCACATCCAGACCTCATTTAAAAAATAAAGAGTTATGATAGTAAGCGTCATCGATCTAAGGAGAAGTTACTACCATTATAACTTTTTTATGTTTTTGGAGGAAACTGTGACCTTTGGCTTAAATTTGACTAAACGAAAGCAAGCCATTATAGCTGTAGTTGGGCTTATTACCGTAACGTTTGTGTTATTAATCCTTTGTTTTATGTACTGTATTTGTTTTATGTAACATATTGAAAATGATTGAATTAAAAATGATGAACAAAGAAGGAATTCACAAATGATCATTCTTCACAAAACTTGCTTGAATGTCTGAGTAAATATTGATTTTAGTATTGTTCCTAATCTGACGGCCATTCCTGCTGTATTGATACTGTATTGATATTTGACTGCTTTGTGAAGAGCAGGTTGCATTTGTTTGATCCAAACAGGCACCGATTTTACTGATTGCTCATCTTGGGAAAAAGAAAAAAAATTCTCTTTACTTCCCCTCCCCCCAAAAAAGAAACATTACAAATTTCATCGTCATTTATCTTACTGTCAATTGTTACTTTCTCATCTAGTCACTCATTATCCAAAATTATGATTGCCTCCATCAGTCCATTTAATGAACAATGTAACACGGGTGTTTCTACAGATGATAGCTCTTTCGTTTATTAGATTTTATTGAGCAAACAGATATAGACTTAACTCTTTAAAACCTGATGGGTCATTGCTGACACACCCTGTGCATATGCAGTTTGGATGGCTGGAACTCATTCACTGTTTGTGCAACTGGAAAAATTTCAACGGGTTCTGAAATCTCAGATGTTGCAGTTTATAGGTTTTATTGGGTCATTATGATAATTTCACTCATGCCTGTACCAGAAGCCGTTTTAGCAGAATTATAACATGCAGTAAATCATAAATGACTGCTAGATTTTGAAATTTTCTGGAAAAAAAAAAAAGTGCATATTTTCTAACCTTTTCATAGTCAAAAGGAAAAAAAGTCCAGGTGGACCATTGTAGGCTCAGGGTTTACTACAGGTGTCAAACATGTGGCCCGTGGGCCAAAACTGGCCTGCCAGAGTGTCCAGGCCGCCCCCTGGGATGAATTTGTGAAATGCAAAAATTGCACTTTAGATATTAGCAAAGATATTTAAATCGTTTTAGGTCAATTCAATTTCAAGTACGTCAGACCAGTAAAGTACTATCGTAATAACCTATAAATAATGAAAAACACACATTTTCCTCTGTTTCAGTGTAAAAAAAAAAAAAAGTGAAATGACACAAAAATGTTTACATTTGTTAAGGATATTCACATTTTTTGCAAAAGGCAGATCTGAAAATGTAAACAACCTGAAATGTCTTAATAGAAGTATGTGGAATTTTAAAAATATTCTGCCTGTTATTTAATGTTTTGTGTATTTGTAGATCCATTGTGATCTATAAGTTATGATGCACATGTGTAAACGATAAACTAAGGTGTAATATTCTTAACATTGCACTTATTTTTCTTAAGAATTTTCAGGTTGTTCATGTTTTGTTCAAGTACGATTCATAGATGTAAACATTTTCATTACAGAATTTGACTTTTTTCACTCAAAAACAGAGAAAACTATTCTTTATCAGTTCTTATCCTATTTATATTATTTTACTGGTCTGGCCCACTTTATAGTGTATTCAACTGTATGTGGCTCTTGAACTAAAATGAGTTTGACATTCTGAAGGTAAAAAGCATGCAGTTATCATTTTTATGGGGCGAGAAGGAAGCGTTAGTAGTGAAAGTGTTGGACTGTCAAATGGGAGCTCTGTGGGAGTATCAGTATTACTTTAATAATCTGTAATTCGTCAGATATGCATGGAGGTCAGTGCTGGTCAAGAGGTTAATCCGCTATAGATGCAGCACTGCAGTGAAACTAGTATTGATTCATTGGGTTGTAGTCTTGTTGTTTTGTCCGCCAGGGGGCAGCGAAGTGTCTTAATAACTTCCACGCAGCCTCATGCTGTTTATGTGCGTGGATCAAACGGTCTCCCAGGTTTATAGGCAGACTGGCTGCGTCTTTTTTTTTTTTTTTTTTGTCCCCAGAAATGACTTATTTTGCGTGTTGCCTGGGCGCTTGCTGGGACTAAATGGAAGAGGAAAAGCATGAGTATGACTTCCAGTGGCGATTATCAATACTGCAGAGAAATCAAACACATTCAGCAAAAATGACATCCTACTGTTCCTAATGACTTTATTTATTCTCTTATGGATTCACTTGGGTTCTTTTATATAACTGGGTGGTGCAGCACAAGAAATCCTCCCATCTCTGCTTTTTCCCCCCAATTAACTCAAATCAGTCATTACAAACCTCTGTCTAATTGATGGGAAACGAATTCTAGCTGCAATTCTAATGAAATAAATGCATTGTTCATGACGTCGTCTGCACAAAAGGGAATCTTCTGGCCATTTTCCTTTTGTTTATTATTATTAGGTTAATGTAATGCAAATGAGGTTCAGGTAATGTTGTATGTAGCCTGTACACGGGTGTATGAGTCACGCAAGATGCTCATCTTCTGGTTCACCACCACCAGACAGCGTCACCAAAGCACTCAGAGGGAGGAGAGCGCTGGATCCCGTCGGTTCGACTCTCTCCTCTTCCTCCTCCACTGACTGATCATATTGATTGATCGCCGGAGAAAAGCCTTGCGGGAGATCTCGGAGGATCTAGGACTGCCGTGGTCACACATGACACGCAGAAGAAAGTGTGTGGGCGGATGAGGAAGTTCAGAGCGCGGATTGATGGTTACACACCTACTGTACTGGCACTTTATCGCAGCGGCAGCACAAGCCGGGATCTCCATTTGTACCGAAAAGCCCGACGACTCCTTCCAGTGATCCCAGGTGATCCGCGAATGGGAAAATGACAATCAAGTTTGTGGTCATCCTCTTATTACTTCTGATCGTTCAAGGTGCACGGTGAGTCCGAATCACACATTTTATTCGCATGATCAACAGCTGAAAGTCTTTAAAGCTATAAAAGTTCAGAAAGGATTTTTTTTTTTCCAGAATGGAAGTGAAAATGCGTTGTTTTGTTTTTTTTTTTTAGTGAATGCATGTGTTTTTCGGAGGGCTTTCCCCGCATATGCACACACACACGCGCACAGAGGAAAAAAAAATAACTGAAGAGCCCAAATACAGTGTCTATGACTCGTTTAGGGTTTGATGATCATTTTAAGCAGGATGACTGCGTGTTTATTCCAACTCATTCAAAGATTTGCCATGTTTTGCTGCTGCGACAAAGTTTTTCATGACAAAGGCGTTTATTTAAAGGGTAGAACAGGCAGCAGAGAAAACCTGACGTGATTAACGACCCCCTTCTCTTTTTTTTTTTTTTTTTTTTTTTTTTTTTTTTAGTTCTGATCAACTGGAATATGGCGACGACGATGAAGATCAGCACGATACGACTGTCAATCAAATGCTGGTTCCCAGGTCGCACCAGGAGGATGCCACACTTATCCTGAACAATTTGCTCAAGGAATATGACAAGACACTCCGGCCAGATATCGGAGGTAAGACGCCTTATTGATAAGTTGAAAGCTTGCGTCATAACTTGGTTGGAGTTGTTAGTGTTATTGGCTCCTAGCGGCGCTGTCCAAGGTGCTGAAACTAGTGACGCTGCAGCGCTGTCCAAGGTGTTGAAACTATTGACGCTGCAGCGCTGGGTCCTGGAAGCCGACCGTATCAAAGACTGGGTGACATACATACAGTAGAAGAAGAAGGCGTGTGTATATTTGTGTGTGGGAGGCTTGAAGCTCAGAGCCTGACTCCAAATCTTTCTCTGATTGCACCCACATTATTTTTAGTATGATTATGGCGCAATCAAACCTGGAAGGCATAGTTCTGTTAGGGGAGGCAGGAAGGCTGACCACTAATCAAATGCTTACTGGTGTGATCCCCACAGGGCTGGGCTGTAATAACTAGAATGCATCTCAGCTATTGTTTTTCATCTCTTTGAAGAGATAAAGCCGATTTTTTTTTTTTTTTTTAAAGAAGGAAAACCACACGCAGCAGTGACTGATAGTGGTGCGGTCAATATTATTGCTCCATATCTGTCAAAGCCCAGAGGAAGGGTGTGGGTTTCTCATAACAGCAACTTCAAGATGGAGAACAAGGAACTTTTCATTTACATAACACTGGTGTACAATTTTTTTAAAAGAAATTATCGGCCTCAGCGATTAAATGTGCTAAATGTTATGTATTTTAATAAGATTAATTGGAAAACAAATGATGAAAGTGCTGGTTTGATGTTTTCAAGGTATAAGATAAAGTGTTAGTATTAGCGCTGTCAAATGATTACAACCTTTAGTCAGATTAATCACAGGGTTGGTGTGGATTCATTTTGATTAAATATCATTTGTTTTTAATTTTCATTTTGCATGAGCAAACAGACTCAAGAAAGAAGGGAATATATATATATGCACTTCACGTGTTTAACAAAACAACTTGAAACAACAGTTCAATTAAAATTTCCCATTGAGGGCCATTGTGCTGTTTAGTGTCTTCCATCTTTATGGGTTGGTTCTGCTGTCTGTCACTACCATTTGCACATGTGTGACACTAACTTTACTCTGACAAACTGCCCCAAATGCGTTGGGAACGATGTTCAAAGTCATTCTGCGCTGCAGATGGGTTAACTGCATTAAAATTTTTAATCAGATTAATCATGGTGATGGATTCATCTGCTTTAACATGTTAATTTTGCCTACTTAAGTTTGAAGTAAAGTCTATCTATATGCATAATATGGCTATGAAATGGATGGAGTTTATTTTTGAAATATCTAATATTTTTTGCATTTTGTGTAAGATTGCTTAGAATTTATTTTGATGTGTAAGATTTGTTAAGGTACTTTGAGGAACTGACATGGGACTTTGTGATCAGTAGAAAAAGATGGGATAAGGGGGTGGGAGTATATAAGTTGTACTTCATCTTGCTCCTTTTTGAATATTTTTTGAAACTTTTTTTACCTTGTTTTGTTTTTTTTTTTTTGATATTCGAAAAAAAAAATACAATTTTGACAGCCCTGGTTATTACACATATATATTGGTTTATGTACATTTATATAATATATTTAGAAATCTTCCACTAGATAGAAAGTGAATGTATTGGAATGTGCAGCCAGTGTTTTGTAGTAGATAGATCTGGTAGCTCAGACAAGTATTCCTTTGAGTAAAACCCATTCTCTTCTTAATTCTCGAATTTCACATTTTGGCCCAAGACTGTATCTTGGAAACTTCAGCCAACCAGCACTTCTGACTTGATTTTTCTTTAACAGTGACTTACACATGGTAAAATTTCACTACTTTTATTCTGGAAGCATTTTACTTGTAGACCAGTGTGCCTCAGAAAAAGAGAGCATTAAAGGCTAGGACTGGCATTGTATTGGATGTGTAACTGTGTATTTTTGTAGATTAAGAGAAAGAAAAAACCCACTGATATTATTTGTAAGATGCTAAAAACATGGTGCCTCATATGGGTAGGCCCAAATGCAAAATGGAGGGGCACTCCTGCATTCCCACTTCTGACACATTCTATATCACAGGTATCAAACATGCGGCCCAGGGGCCAAAACCAGCCCACCAAAGGGTCCAATCTGGCCCATGGAATGAATTTGTGAAATGCAAAAATTACACTGAAGATATTAACAATCAATGATGTTAAAATCATTTTAGGTTAATTCAATCTCAAGTGGGTCAGACCATTAAAATACTATCACAATAACCTATAAATTATGAAAACCACAAGTTTTTCTCTTTTGGTGTAAAAGAAAAAGTAAATGTATACAAAATTGTTTACATTTACAGACTAGCCTTTTGCAAAAAATGTGAACAACCTGAACATGAACATCCTGAAATGTCTTAAGAGCAGTACGTCTAATTTTAACAATATTCTGCCTGTTATTAAATGTTTTGTGTATTTGTAGATTCACTGATCTGTAAGTTATGACGTACATGTAGAAATGATAAACTAGGCCCAATATTGTTAAAATTGCACTTATTTTTTAAAATTATTTTTCAGATTGTTCATATTTGTTCATGTTATGTTCCAGTATGATTCGCAGATGGAACCATTTTCATTACGGATTTTGACTTTTTTCACTCAAAAACAGAGGAAACTTTAGAGTTGACATTATTTATAAGTTCTTATACTATTATTTATATTATTTTACTGGTTCAGCCCAATTTAGATCATATTAGGCTGTATGTGGCCCCTGAACTAACATGAGTTTGACACCCCTGTTCTACATCATTTTATCTCGGATGTCAAATTCTTGTAAATGGAAAACATGATCCCTGCTTTATGCTTTCCTGTAGTGCTTTAAGAACA
Source organism: Apogon hyalosoma (assembly GCA_037367295.1). NCBI lineage: Eukaryota > Metazoa > Chordata > Actinopteri > Kurtiformes > Apogonidae > Apogon > Apogon hyalosoma. The sequence goes on from JAPQRP010000014.1 coordinate 13,917,036, forward strand.
CCTGAGTAGTATATTGATACATGACATGATAAAACCATAAACAATTTGAAGGTATATTTATGGATCTTATATCTTCTCAGGTGAACAAAAGGTGAGTGAATGTTTTGTTTTGAAACCTACATAAATTTAAAGAAAACGCCACTGATATCTGTTTCCCTTCCTTTTGCTCATCTAATAGTGAAATGAATGTGTTAAAAATGGACCTAAATTCATCATTATATCAGCCTACTGTACTCCTCCTGTATGTCATAACGCAAAAGTAACACTCTCCCTGAATGTGAGAATTTTTTTTGTTTTTCAGAATTCAAAGATTAAGAATTCTGACTATTTTCGCAGAATAATAGTAAAAAATATATATTGAACCTTAATTTTTATTTATTTTTTCCAGTAGTCCTAATCCTCTTCTGTATATATCAATTCTTTGGCACCTCATGTTTTTTTTTGTTGTTTTTTTAGATCTGCCACTGCCTTTATACTGTTCCTTCTTCAGTTACACATACATCATAACAAACTGCATCAAGTGTCTGTATGAAACTCAGAGTACACATTTTGCTTTGGAGACAGCCAGGCTGACCACTAATCAAATACTTAGTGCTCCCCAGAGTGTTGAGTTGAAGTGACAAGGATATGTCTCAGCTTGGAGGAAATAAACTTGGGTTTTTTTTGGACATCAGAGTAAAAAATCATGAAGTGGTGCTGTCAGTATAATTGCTCTTTTTCTAACAAAGCCCAGAAAAAGGTGTGGATTTCTTATAATTGCAGCTTCAAGATAAATGGCAAGAAATATTTCACTTAAAAATACAGCTGCAAGAAAATAGTGTACCTCAGGTTTGGGTGGATTATAGTCCTTTTAAAAAACAGTGACACAATATCTATATAATATGCTGAAAGGATCCTAAAGGAAGTGGCTCCAAAGACTAATACTGTACGTTACAATACATTGACGGTAAATATTACTCTTCACGATGCTACACAAGATATTGTTCCGTATCAGTTTGTCATCACAAAGCAGTGAATACATTTGGCCAATTTGTGTGTATTGTTCTTGTTCATTCTATCACCTTATTGTATTATTACTATTATGTTTCCTTAGTTACTCTGTTCATGTGCTGTGAGGTCAGCCTCTTTAAATGTATACATTGTAATCCGTCACAGTCATCACAGTTCTTGTCATTTTCCATTTCTTTCTGCCTTTGACTAAAAAAAGTGTTTTGTTTTTTGTTTTTTTTTTTTTGCATCTTTAGTCACACATGCCAACAGAATTTTACCTAATTTCTAGAAACCCTCCGGGAATCCCTCTGCTCCAAAGTTTACAGTAGCAGTAACAGTAGTCACTTTTCTACTGGACACATGCACAAAACTTTACCGATATTTACTAAATGTTGAAAAAAACCCAGAAGTGTGTAATGTCAGTTTTTCCATTAAATTACAAATACGATGATTTGTTTATTATCGCGAGATGTCATGTTAATTTACACATATATTCATTATTAGTTCTCTGCACTGACAAAAAAATTGATTATACCCCGCCCCCTGAAGGGGAGGCAAGGGGGTATTGTTTTTGGTTCGGTTTGTTTCTTTGTTTGTTTCTTAACACTTTAGAAGCAAAATTATTGGTTGAATTCATACCAAATTGGGTTTATAGATTGCCAGTGACCCAGAATAGATATGATTACATTTTGGGAAAAGTAGGTCAAAATTAAAATTTTTTAATGAAGTTTTTCAACTGTTTTTTTCCCTCCTATTTACTTATAATGGGTGAAATTCCAAATGTCTATAATACATCAATTTTGTTTCAATTTACTCCAAACTTGGCACATATATAGAGGCACTTGATCTGCTGACATCAGCACATGCATAGACATGATGACATCAGCTGAATCGATGCCAAAATAAGCTACAATACATGCGAGGGGCGGGGTTTGTTGTGCCTGGAACCACTTGTTCTATATTATCCCTCTGTCCCATACTAAATTAAAAAATGATTCAGTTTCTTTGTGTGATCATATATACCACGCCATGTTTGTTTTAAAACTCTTCTTCTTCGCTTGTTGCAACATTCGTCAACATCCATTGTTTGTTCACATGACTGTAGTTGCGCAAAAAGGTCTTTCCGTTGCAGTTTTGCATGATATACCAACTTTGCTACGTCAGAAAAACCACCTCTTGCAAGCACAAAAATGAGAGTTTTGGCAAAATTATCATTTTTTTCATTAGGCAAATTTTTATACGCAAGTTATATTTGCGCAATTTGAGGGTCACTGGAAAAGTGACTTGTGTATTTTTTTTTTTTTTTTACTTTTCAGAGATGTGATTCTTGGATCTTGCTGTGACATTTAAAACCCTTTCAAACATTGTGACGGTGTTTACTTGCTGTAAGATTTGCTGACACGCTTTTTCTAGGAAGCCAATTTCTTGATAAAAAATTTGACATATGCATTATTTAAAAGAGGACACTAATTGACACTTTTATTTAAAATTAGGAAGGTCTTACTGGTATAAAGGTTGCAGGACTCACTGGACTGAAGTAACTTTAAAGGTGGGGTACAAGATCCTAGAAAAATGGTTCGAGCAAGCTACATTTTAAAAATACACAATTCAAAAGTCCAAACCCCTTTCTTCAGATATCACCCCGAAGCCACGCCTCCAGAATACTGGCACACGCAATGCTTGTTCCTGAGGGTTCACGAGCACTGCACAGCAACAGTTCGCCTGGCTCCAGTTCGGGCTCCAACCCCTGGTATGGCCCAGCTCGTGCCCCGACCCGGCTCCGACACCTGCTCAGGCTCCTACCCTGGCTCTGACTCCAATTCATTCATACCTCATTCAGTCTCCTCCAACACCCCCGCTCTTACAGAACAGCCCCAGTTCATACCTATCTGCCTAACGTTACATTTCCTAGTGATTTATGTTAATGACAAAACAGTTTTCCGGTAAACTTTACATCCTAATATTGCTAATATAGCTAGCCAAGCTCTGGCTTCATTTCCTGTACCAGTGCTCCAAGCCTCTGAGAACGCACGATTCATGCAGGAGGAGTACGGGCAGAGGGGGGAGGGACAAATGGCAGTTAAGTTTGATAGACATATCACCGTTCAATCATTTCGAGTGGGCGCTCAAAATGATTGGATGGTGTTTTTTCAGTCCTGTCCGTTCCACAGGTGACTACATTTTTTATTTTTGTGTTAGAGCATTTAATTAATTGGTTCTAATTGGGGTGTGAAGGGGATTTTAAGCAATATAGTAAAAAATGCTCCAGGAAAACATCTTACACCCCACCTTTAAGGTTTATTTAGTGAATGTGAGACAATTGTTTTCACTTTAATGTCACAGTCAGGACTGACTGACTTTTGTTGAGTTTCAGAAGCACCAGAGATGAAGACTGATGGCAGTTCTGGTTTACAGATCATTAACAGTGTTTATGTGCCTTCTTGGCTTATTTAAAATGACCAAGCACCCAGTTTTCACAGGCAATAACCTAGTGGGAATTGATTTTTTCGCCTCCACTGCCAGCTCACTTCGCTTTTCACCTCACGGAGGGGGGATCTCCCTCCAGCTCTGCTTTCATAATTAAGAATGAAATTTTGATGAAATCTAGTTGACAAACCTCAGTTTCGTTCATGAAATGTTAATGTTTGAGTAGGATAATGTGAGGCAGTGGAAACACACACACGCATGTGCATATGAAAGCACATAAACATAAACATCCACACAAGCTTGAAGAAAAAAAAAAAACGACGCTGAGTCAAAGACAGATCTGGGACATTTAAGTCATCGTAAAAAGAAAAAAAAAAAAAAGAGAGTTCAGTTGAGAACTGCAATGAGTTCTGGAAACACACTGACACACACAGTCGGTGACTTAAGTCAGAACAGAGGCTCATTTTGGAGATACTCCTGGATGTTGTCTAAATCAAAGCCATCCTCTTTATATATATGCACACACTATCAAACAATGCATTCCCATTTGTCTCAAGTGCTCCTTTGTAATCCTGCTTGTTTATATGCTGGTGGCTCTGGAACAAGAATACACGTTTTTAGCATGTTCAGATTTACTAATTGGTCATCACTTTAGTGTTTGGATGAGTATTTGTATCTCACAATCTAGAACAGTCTCATTAAGCCAACATCAAGGAGAGGAAACAGGAGATTTTTCCAGTTAAACAAACCTTTCATAAAATGCCCAGTCATGGGAGGTTTTTGAAGAACTACAGTATTTGGTCTCATAGTTTTCTGGTTTTATGGATGATAAGTTTATTAACTATGGTTTTGAATTAACTTTAGTCTGTAAATAATCATCTGAAGTACACATACATCTGTTGTACCATCTAGATAAACATGAGTGTGTGTATGTTTGGAAAGAAAAAATGTTAATCATCTCCATAGTCATTCTCTAATTGGATGCCAATGCAGACGTTATTATAAAAGGGAAGTGGACTCTGTGTGTGTGTGTGTGTGTGTGTGTGTGTGTATCTCGGGCATCACACAAAATCTGGAAAGAGCTGACTGCTGGAGTTTGGCATACTTATGCATTTTTGGTCAAGGAAAAGACTAGCAAAAACAGCAAGTTGATAGGACCATATTTTGGGAGATATTAGTAATTTTGGAAAACAACAACCTTACAATGATGTTGCTATGCCCAGACTGACATGAACACTTTGACGGTGACTGTTGGACAAATGTGGTACAGCATGCATGAATACACAACAAATATACATGCTGGGGGACCAGGATGTTGTCCTACAGGGTTGGGATGTGGATTTTAAAAGCACCCCCCCATTTCACATCCCACCCTCGGTATTGACACTGATTAAGTCCAGGATCTAGAACGCGCTAGTTCAATATATTGCTAAGATACAACCCTAATTTTAAAAGGTCATATTACGTCTAAGCTCATTTAAAACAGCCCGTGGAGAAGCATAAAACTGTTCTGAGGTGGGATGAATTTAAATTTTCTTTTTTTTTAAGGGAGGGGGGGCATGGTCACATATTCTCTGGCCAAAAGAGGAGGGGGACCATCCAGCTTGTTATCAGCACTCAGTTCTAAAGCCTGTGTCTGTGATGGTATGTGGTTGCATTAGTGCCTGTGGAATGTGCAGCTTAAACATATGGACGGCATCATCAGTGCTTAAAATGCATATAAAGGTTTTAAAGCAACACATGCTTCGATCCAGGGAAGGCCTTACATATTTCTGCAGGAAACTGTTAAACTATATACTGCATTGACTACAACAGGATGGCTTCATAGTGAAGGAGTCTGGGTCCTGAACTGGCCTGCAGCAGTCCAGACCTTTCACTAACAGACAACATTTGGTGCATCATGAAACAAAAATACCTCAAAGAATACTGTTGAGCAGCAAGAATCCTATATCAGACAAGAATGGAACAACATTCCTCTCCCTAAACTCCAGTAACTGGTCTCAGATGGTTACAGACTGTTGTTCAAAGAAGAGGGGAAGCTACATATTGGGAAACATGGGCCTCTCCCAACTTTTTGAAGGTGTACTGCTGACATGTTCAAAATTGCTGTATTTTTTGCTCAAAATAGGACATTTCCTCATTTTATTACCCCGGGTTAGGGTTAACGCACTGTCAATAGTGGGAGGTAAACTTTGGAATAACCTGCCCCTCCCAATAAGAGAGTGTCCAACATACAACACTTTTCAAAGTCACTTAAAACAGTGGCTCCTAGAAAACCAGAGGTGCACTCCCTTTTAATTAACGTACTTTTCATCACCCATATACTTTCTCTGTTTAGTTGTATGTGAGTATAGAGGTGAATGAATAGGCTAATGCCCCTGGGATTATCCTATGTCTGTTTGTTTTTGTTTATTTATTTTGTTTGTCTGTTTGTTTTAATGATGCTTATGTCATAATTATGTGTATTTTTACTTTTTTTTTCTAATCTATAGTGAATGAATGATGTATTAATGTTTGGCTGTTTCATGCCGTGTTTCTGTCACCTGCCTAGGGACTGCAGATGAAAAGTAGTTATTTCTATTAATTCTGGCATATCTATATGAGTGTATTTTTTTTATACAGCAATGTTCATAAGTGTCCATGGTCCCTATTAAATAAACCAATAAATAACTAAATAAATAAAATACCTAATTGGGTTTATATATTACCAATGGCCCAGAATAGATGTACCGGTAATTAAATTTTGGGAAAAGTAGGTCAAAGTTCAATTTTTTAAATTATTTTAAAACCCCCCCCCCCATTTACTTACAATGGCAGAAATTTCACATGACTATAAAAACCCCAATTTTGTTTCAAATTACCTCAAACTTGGCACATTTTGGGTAATCCCCCCCAACCCCACCATCATTTACCTAACATTGTGGTACTCCATTATAAAGTATAGGGAAAATCAGTCAAATAAAAAGCATCCATAAATTTGTCATTTCTAATCAACTCCTTCTGAAGAAAAATTTTAACTTGTTTTAGTAAATGAATACTATTGAGGAAATGATTAACATAGACATGATGACATCAGCTGGATCGATGCCAAAATAAGCTACAATACATGTGAGGGGCGGGGTTTGTTGTTCTGCGTTCTACATTTGCAAATCATTGCATTCTGTTTATATTTAGATTGTACACAGCATCACACCTTTTACGCAGTTGGGGTTGAACATACTTTCCCCCTGATTAACCTGAAACAGATCAGATTTGTGATGTCAAATGCTGACAAAAAAGCCTTAATACAAAAGTTAACCCACTTATCTCCTGTACAGCATGGTTCGGATACAGATTGATATCTAAGTAATTGTGAATTTAATGCTTCATATTTTCAAAACAAATAAATCTGATATATTACAAATGTCTGCATAATTGGAATAAAACCTGTATTCTGCAGGTGGAGTGTAAGACAGGGGATTTGTTTACAATGAATAAATGCATAATTAGTTTTCAATTGTGTGATTAAGATGAAAATGACTATTAAACATGTCATTTTTGCTGCTGAGCAAGAATGCTTTGTGCAGTTTAACACCTCAAACATTACAGAGCAGTGAGCCCAGCTGTGATGGATTGTAACAGACCATTTTCATTTTGACTTGTAAAAGCAGGCGTAAGTGTTACTGCTTGTGATATTAACAATAACAATAATTCTCTCCCATTTATCTGCCTATGGGCTCATTCCATTGAACCAGCACAGAAAATACCAAAGCACAAAACTGAATAACTGAAATCGGATACACATTTTTAACCCATAAAGACCCAAATCTCCACCAGCAACCAAAGCAATCTACTGATCTAAACTGTTTAATACCTATTGATCTGTTAATCCTATCAATACATGTAAATAATTGGTGTAAAATACAGTTTGTCATCGTTTCATGTTCATCAGATATGACCCATTTGGACATTCAGAGGCTCTGTAGTTACCGTGGAAACACCGTCATCTTCTAACATTGATTCACTAGTAAAACCCATGGAGTTGGATCAATGACAGTGGATGGAGTCACTTGGCTTATGTTCAGTTCGTGACATATTTGCTGAAAAAGTCACTTTTGCCTCAGTTTTCTCAGTTTTAATATAATAACCTTTGAATTTACTCTGAGTTTTCATGAACATCTACTGAAATTAAACATAAGAAAATACATGATTTACAGGGAAAAATGCAAAAATACAGAGAATAATATTATAACAAATGGTGAAAAATCACTTAAGAAAGGTTAAATAGAGATTAAAGTTCATTTGGGAATGGACACAAAAGTAGCACTGGGTCTTTATGGGTTAATGTGGTCAATTACACCCACAGTATCTGCTTTAACAAGTCACAACGTCGGCTGTGAAAAAAACACTAATGGTTTCGAATGGTTCTGGTTCTTTTTTCTTAATGCTTGGTTGGATACTACGATGTTTTGTGCTAAATTATCCAGTGAGATACTGGATTGCAGATGTTGGCTTATGAATCATTTCCTAAAAAAGCAAAAGATTTAGGCTAGTTTTTTGTGCTGTTCAGGATGAATTTGTCATATCTCAAATTGTGCCAGAGCTTTGTCAAGTTTGGAAATGATTAAGGAATCACTGATCACAAGAATTCACTGATCATAAGAGCATAGAAATGATGCAGTTCATTAATGTAAAGTAATGCTGCTGCTTGCTTACCTGTAAAATGTATTATGTAATTATTACATTATATATATATATGAATGAATCCACTATATGTTTAGAGTTTCACAATATTTCCAATTCTTTCTTCTATAGTCATGTCTCTATAGTTTGGCACCTTTGCATAAATGTAACATATATACACTATATATAAAATTGTTTATAATTTTCTTCATTGTCTGACAAAGTGAAAGTTGCAAAAAAAACATTGTGTTTCTGCCAAAATGTCTGGCCTTGACTGTATGTTTTCAAACACCAATAATGTGGGCTGGACTGGACCCTCTTGTGGGCCAGTTTTGGTCCCCGGGCTGCATGTTTGACACTCGTGCATTAAACAATACTTTAACAGCCATTTCCACCCTCAGCATTTTTTTTTTTTTTTTTTTTTTACTATCATCTCTCTTTATTATCATAAGTTTGCAATGTTATTTATCTTTAAAAGAAAGCAGAAATCTTTGTTTCTACATTTGAAAAAGCTTAAATTCAGCCAGTTTGTTTTGTTTGCTCCTTCCTGAATGAATTCAAACTTATTACAAGCACCAAAATTATTTTTAAAATCACTGTCAACAATAGCATATTCAGTCACCAGCTAGAATAAGAACTACTTGAGGCAAAGACATTTTAAATATGTAGTTATTTGTGTAAGGGAAGTGTACAACTGACAAAAGTGCAGTGTTCAGTTCACAGCCTCAAAGCCAAACAACAGTAGAAACCCCAAATCCAGCATGGCAGTATTATTATCTTAGTTTCCAGTGTTTATTTTCCTGCTGTCTCTTCCAGTCTTGTGAAGTCAGCAGTGAGTCTAATCTTCATATAAAGTGGGTGACTGGTCCACTGGAAAAAAAAAAAAAAAAAAAAAGCAACCCACGTTTCCCCTAAAAGAACAAGTGTTGATCCTCACCTTAGCCGATAAGGAGCAGTTCGCCTCAGATGAAGATGAGATGCTTTTGTGTCCCTATTATGTCACTTTCCTTTTGGGCTCAGAGTGTGATCAGTTTGTGTGATATGTACAATCATCCTGCACTCGGGCATGAGAGGGAGGATGTACATTTTTGTGTGTTTCTGTCCACGCTCACCAGGGAATCAAGGACAAAACAGGTTGAAAGATTGGCCTTTGTATGCTGGGAGGCAGCCACGAACGGCCTGATTCGAGGAGCTCAATTAAATTTAGGTCCAAGCTGCTCTCGAAAAATACGCCAGCCCTCCTACAAATTAAAAGGTACATTTAAAAAAGGTTGCGGTCTTTGTGCCCATGAGAATTGATTCCACAAACAACCATCACGACTATATTGAGAGAGGGCCTTCACTGAAAGAATTGCAACGTCTAATCAAAGCGGCGAGGCGACAAACAGCGGAGAAAACAGATCAGAAGCAGTGACATACGCTAGGTTTTCAGAATATGTGGTAGCATTAGTAGAGAACCTTCAATAAACACAGCACCCGGGAACACACTCGGTTATTATCAAAAGAACACACGCCCAAACAAAGTCAGAGCAATTACAGGAAAATAGAAGAAAGGATGCACACATTAGAAAGAAACAATTCATTTCAAGGTATGACTCCGATTCTCGCTGTTACTATATATGTTCAAGTTTAGTGTAAATAAACAGCAGTGTGTGCCGTTCAGGGTGTGAATGCATGTCATTTCCTAAAAGCTTTTTCACAAGTCTGTCGCATGTAACCTCAGTCACCATCCTGTCTTGCCTCTACCAGCATGTGTGTAATACTACTGACTTGTGACTATTAGGCTTTTTTCACCTTCTGTCAGTCTGTTGTTGCCATGACTGCAATGTATTATAGGCTATTAAGGCTGGCAAAGCAGCCATAGCTTTTATACTGTAATATTTAATAGGAAATAGAATTCAATTCACATATTATTGGTTTGACACTATACTGTTAAAGCTAGGGTAGGAGATCCTGGAAAAACGATTCGAGCAAGCCACGTTTTGAAAATACACAATTCAGAAGTCCAAACCCCTTTCTTCACATAAAATAAAATTTTCTATTTTTGTGTCAGAGCATTTAATTGGTTGCAATCGGGGTGTGAAGGCAATTTTAAGCAATTTAGTAAAAAAATGCTCTGGGAAAACACCTCCTACCCTACCTTTAATGCATACAGCTCATTTAAATCATCACAGACACTTAAAGGCAGAACAAGTGCCGTCTGAGAGGAGATAATGCAGAAATCACCAGTGTTAACAACTTTTCCACTGCTTGACTCGAAATGGCTTGGCCCACTTGACCATTAGCGCGTTGCATTTCCATTGCAGGTATAGTACTCCTTCACCGCGGCTGATCAACTTAGCACTGCAGCGTAAACTATCGTGACTAATCCTCAGTGTGAGCGCAGCTACAAGTGATGCAACAAAAACTTTCAGCTCTTAATGTGTAATCTCCGAGATAATACATATTTATTCACCTGGGCTCACATCTGTGGTCAGTTTATAAAGAAAGAGGTTAGTTGAAAATTTGCTATGATGTTTTTGGAGACTGATGATGATACATCAATAACAAAACGATGATACTGGATCAGCTGTTCTGTGATCTGCTTTTTTTTCCCTTCTTTTAAACACATTTAACATTCACAGTACTTGCATAGCACTTCCTTTTCTTCCCATGTTTGAAAAGGCAGAAGTATAAACGTATATGTTCCCATTACACACACCTCAAATGAATTAGATAAGAAACACTATATGTATGTGCATATAAAGCTGTGGGTTGACTTTGTGAAACAGTGTTGAGCAAGAGGTAAAGCAAAGTACAAACATAATATATTTAAAAAGAGATATAAAAAATTATTTCTAAATAGGCATATGGTAGATGAGGGATAAAAATGGCTAAACATATGGGATATTATAAGTTGATTCGGATATTTATGTTGTATAT
>JAPQRP010000014.1:13935545-13953977 GCA_037367295.1 Apogon hyalosoma
ACAAGCTGGCAGATGGAATAACCTTTTATAAGCTCTGTGATGCAAATGTCTCCTTTTGTCTGTGCTTCTTCAAGAGGCTTAATGTCTCAGGTTTAATATATTTTTGTCAAATTTTAGACTTTGCGGGGTCCTTAAATAAGAGGAAAATTAAAGAATGTATAAATGTCACATCACATCGTCTGTATTTTGCATTTTTTCAGTCCAAGTCATGTATTTTCCTAAATTTAATTTACTATTAATGCAAAAGCTAAGAGAAAATTGTAAGGTTATCCAATCAGAAAAAGCAAAGATATCAAAAATTTAATGTAATGAGAGTGCCCACCCACTGTCATTGATTCGACTCCATGGGTTTTACTGGTTAATCAATGTTATAGAAGATGATGGTGTTTCCACATTCACTACAGAATGTATTCAAACACGTCTGCTTGTGTTTGGTCATGAGTTAAAAATAAGAATTGCATTTCGAAGGGTTATCATGCATAAAATTAGCAACTGAAAGCATTTTTTCCTCTCATTCTTTACAATCTGGAGCTCACATTCCTACCTGCCATGGCCACACAAGTATGCAGACACAAATATTTGCAAATTAATTCAGCTTCTCAGGCTAATTACTAACAAACACACACACTGTCCGAGGAAACAAAAACATGCCATTTTGGTCATTTTTTAAAAACACCATCAGAAAGTGTAATTCATCTCCAAAGAGAGGTTGTAGATATTGGTAAAACCTCGACTCTCATTCCTTCACCGTTCCAGAGTTAATGAGAAACCACAAAGGAAAGGACAAGCAATCATGTTGAGCTTTAAAGCGCCGGCTGATACCAAAGTGAAGTGCATTAGGTGGTAATAAGACCAAGCTGGGTCTGGATCATGGCTGACACATTCCCCATCCCTGTGAGCTCCAACCATTTAATCAATTTTCATCTGTGTCTCCTATGTCTGGTCAACTCCAGTCAAAGCACCGCTGGAGCCTGGGATTTGGAAAGGGTGGATAGACTTTCAAAAAGGTACGAAGGGACCCGGTGGGGGGTTACTACACCCGCTCCGTTTGTAGTTCCTGTTAAACCCAGTCATTTAGTCGAAGCTGTTGTGGAGAACAGATGTGAAGAGCCAATTTGTCACAGCCATTTTGTTTTGGTCTTCTGCTTTTTTGGGCGATTCTGTTCAAGATCTGAGTAAACTCCATGAGCTCAGAAAAACAGGGGTAAAAATTGTTAGCCTCATAGTATTCACACGCTATATGGGCATAAGTATTGGGATAAGTGTTTCTTTTCTAAAAGGGTTCTGGGCTACAAAACCATAATGACAAATATCATAATTTAGTTTTATATTGTGATAAATATCATTACATTGGTTAGTTTGGTTTAAATTATTAATTGCTTCCTAAATTTCTGAAATATTTTTTGTGCTCTGACTGAAAATTTTCTACCACATCTAACCATCTACTTTCTTCACATCTCACTTAAGAAAAATCTCCCATTAAACTTTAAGGAAGTATTGATGTTTATACACTATATGGACGAGAATCTTGGGACACATTGAATTCAGGTGTTTCTTTTCTAACAGGGGTCTAAGATACAAGATAATAATGAAAAATATCATAATATAGTTTTATATTGGGATGAATATCATTGCATTGGTTAGTTAAAAAGACCCAGTGGTACTTTTGTGGCTGTTCTCAAATAAATTTTTCTCTATATTTAACTTTTCTTAAATGATTTATCACCATTTGTTGTAATATTATCCTCTTTGTTCAAAGTTTTTTCAGTGTAAATCATGTATTTTTGTATATTTAACTCACTGATTGTGTAGATGTTCATGAAAGCTCAGAGTAAGTTCAAAGGTTATTATATCAAATCAGAAATAAAAATAGGAAAAAGTTACTTTTTTCAGCAAAAATATCATTGATTAAACATAAAATCAAGTGTCTCCATCCACTGTCATTGATCCAACTCCATGGGTTTTACTGGTGAATCAATGTTGTAGAAGATGACAGTGTTTCCATGGTAACTACAGAGCCTCTGAACGTCCAAATGGGTCATATTCGATGATCATGAAAAGATGACAAACTGCATTTTTGCATCAATTATTATTATTATTGATTGGATCAGTGGATCAACAGGTATTAAACAGTTTAGATCAGTAGATGGTTTTGGTCCATGGTGTGTGTTTGGGTCTTAAATTGTTATCCTTGCTTCCAAAATGCCTCAGAGATGGTTTTTACTTAATTTTTCTCAACATTGATTTTTTTTTAAATTCATGACAATGAGTTTAAATGTTCTAACACTAAATTTCTAAAATATTTGTTGTGCTCTATCTGTAAATTATTTTCTACCACAATTAACAGGAAGAATAATCTCATTAAACTTTAAGGAAATGTTGATGTTTATAAATTTTATTGGGACGCATGTCTACACTGTAAGATGTCCTTTTTATGCTGATTGGAGATATACACATCAATATTAATTATCAATATGATATTTATCACAATACAAAACTATATTATGACATTTGTCAGTACTGTTTTGTAGCCTAGACCCCTGCTTTTGTCTATATAATATATGACTTACACAATGATGCTATGAGGCTAATGAAATGTAGCATTTATTTGCATGTTGGGATGTTCAGTGGATACTGATGTGGCCCTGTTTTGTCTTAGGCTATGTACAGATGACAATGCTCATGGTATTTTTCTTTTGCGAATTCTAAAAGTTTCACGTCCATACACGTAGCGTTTCAAGAAATATCTGCGTCCAGGTGAAAATAAAATGGGAAAACTGTTTTAAAACGGTGTAATACGTATGTCACACCTATATGCGGCGCTGTACACAAACACAGACAGAGCCTTAGGATACACTAAAATCGCAGAAGAACGAGGTTACATCCGAGGGTTTTCTTCTTCTGGTCATGTGGTCCTGTGGTGTCATCGTTTCCAAAAAGTGGTGTTTGCCTATCTGTATGGTAACTTTTTTCCACTCTGGGACCCAAAAATACTATTTCAGGGTACCAGCAATGCTGGTGTCATGTGGACGAAAGACTGAATTGATATTAAACTTTTTGTGGATTGACATCATTCTGTTGTTGTTGTGTTAGTCTAAAACTGCTAAAATCTCATTCCTTCACATTATGTTGGTATCAGGCAAAGCTGAGTTTCTATTGTTGGGATTGCACCAGGGAGTAAAGCAATGCATTATTCATTGTTTACCTGATGGACATAAAGTCTAATTAAATCTCCAGAATGTCTCCAGCTGTGAAGGGTGTCTCTGAATTTTTGTTACCTCATGCAAAAGTGACAAAGTTGGTTGTGGTGAAGTTGTACTGTCACAGAGGAGTTTCCCATTGCACCAGTTCGATGTCAGTCAAACTGTGTGTTGGAGTGTGTGTGAGTAAAGCCTGGAATATTCTCCAGTCTTCCCCCATCAAAGAGATTAAAGTATTAACCTCTGCCTGGCAAGCATTCAAGGCTTATTAGCATTATTAGGAATTCATTCTGTTGTGAATCTTAACATGGTATCATGGGATTAGGCTAAGCTTTCTTTTTGCAGTTTATTTTTTTGTGTCGTAATCTTTAACGGTGTGTAAACAAAGTTGGTTTCATGTCCAGCTGGAAGCCTCTAAATCTGGTGTACTCCTTCAGATGTTTAGGATTTCCCTCAGAATCTGAACATGTGATGACTGTGTTTGCTGTTATTTGACACAAGACTATGCCTTTTAACATGCATGGAGTTTAGGACAGATAGTGTCATTTTCGAACAATAGCGAGAAAGACATGGGAGTAATCTAGGCACTGATGAACGCACTATGTAAAACTATAATAATGTCATCTCCATATAACAGTACCTATCAAGATATATCACATTTATGGACACTTTCTGTCATTATGCTTTGAATTATGTGCCCAACAAATACAGGCACATCCTCCTATTTCAGGACATGTTCTGGTATCCTATCTGTTTTGCCCACTTTGGATTTATTTTAAAAATAGGTGCGTCTGGCTCAGTCAAATGCATAATTATGTCTAGAAAATAATTTTGGACCATGTTCATTGATGCATGACTGCTGAAGCAAAACAGCAATATCAAGCATCTCCAAAATTAGTCCCTTTTGTGTGATAATATCTGTAATACTAAGAAATAAGACCATGTATGGTGACAAAAAGTAGATGTTACATTTATTAACCAAAAAAAAAAATCATAATTTTTAAATTTAGCAATTATATTTTACATTTAATAAGAGACAAAACAATATTCTCATATTTCATAAATATAATTTTTAAACCTTCTTAGTTTGCTTTCAAACTGAACATCTTGCCCTCCTCGCAGATTCTACAGCTTGATATATTTTATGTATAAATATAGTGTGTTTAACAAATTTTAAGTAATAGAATCTACAAGGTGGACAAGAATGTTATTTTAGATTTTAAGTCAAACCTAATGATTTTGCTGTATTTTCCAGCATTATATTCAAATGAGTTCAGGTCAGAGGTCATGTTTGGTAATTATATGGAGCTGAATACGTATTGAAGGCTCTATTTAAGTATTATATGCATGAACGATATATAAGTAGATAAAATTACATCAGAACTTTGAGGTGATTTTTAGGAAATATTGCTGGTGTAAGGTGAGTTCAGCATCTGGAGATTTAGATAGCTGGAGAAGATCAAAATATGGCATCATAAGATGGATCCTCCTAGAAATCAAAAATTCAACTATTTCTGAGTAAGTCTATGAAAGTGGGGTAGGTAGGGACAGAAAGGAGACAAACCCATATTTTTCATATTTTATCCAGAATCTCTGTGCTAATTCTAAATCAAAGTGATATTAAACACATTTTTTGAGCTAGAAGTTATGATGAGGCACACCAATGCTGGTGATAAAGAACATGAAAATGGACAAATATTCAAATAAAAATGTGTTTTACAGATAAAAAGAGCTCAACTCGACACAATCTTTGTGAGCCCTCGAATTAAGTCATGCATTCAATATTGTTTTAGTTACTGTTACTGCCTCTAATCAGAGTTTGGTCCACCCGTCCTCTAGTCACGTTTTACCAAACCTCTTTCATTTTCCAACTGTGATTTTGTCAAGTAATCCTCTCCCTTCATCAGCTTTAACCCAGAAAGACCCAGTGCTACTGTTCCCAAATGAATTTTTCTGTAGATTTAACCTTTCTTAAAGCTGCGCATGACTTTCACCACCAATTTTTCATCAGATCTGTAAAACCTGAGTCATAGCCTAAGTATCACAAATCCGTTAGTCTTTCTATGATTCCGCATCTGACTCTCTCCCCTTACAGTGAACAATTTTGAAGCGTATTCCACCATAAACAATCCATTTGTTTATGAACAGAGCCAGTAGGTCACTCGGGCATTTTCGGAAAATCTATCGCGACATGCATTGTGGGAAGCGGAGTTCCACACAGCTGCAGTATCAAGAGGCACTGAAGCCGTTTCCGTGTTTGTTGCCGCTGCAGCCATAATGCAGCTGCGTGGAGCTTCACTTCCCACAGTGTACGTCATAACAAATTTCTGGAAATGCCCACGTGACCTACCAGCTCTGTTTGTAAACAAATGGATTGTTTATAGTGGAGTACAGATTTGACTTTAAATTCAAAGGTTATTATATCAAGACAGAGAAAACTGAAGGAAAAGTGACTTTTCAGCAAACATATCAAAAACTGAATGGTAAAACAAGTGTCTCCATCCACTGGCATTTACCAAATTCCATGGGTTTTACTGGTGAATCAATGTTGTAGAAGATGACGGTGTTTCTGTGGTAAATACGGAGCCTCTGAACGTCTAAATGGATCATATCTGATGACTATGAAAAGATAAACTGCATTTTACACCAATTATTTACATGTACTGATAAAATTAGTGGATCAACAGATATTAAACATTTTAGATCAGTAGATGGTTTTGTTGCTGGTGGAGATCAACTACTGGTGCATCAAAATACATAAAAGTCCAAAAATATGAATATGGCCATCAACAGGACAACCTTTTGGATTGTACAGGTTAGAAAATACACTGGCTGTATTTTTTTCTCACTGTTTTCTGGTCAGTGTCCAACTTTTCATACCCTAACCTTTTACAATGGAAAGAAGTACCATGTGCGTTAGGTACAAGCTTTTCATTTTAACTTGACAATTGTTTTGTCACGCAGTATATTCTTGTTGTAGTTGTTACACAGCTCTAACGGCCAAAGAATTGCAGCCTCTAGTAGCTGAGTTACTGTAGCGGCTTGAAATATTTTCTCTGACAGCAGTTTTCAGTCTGTCTGTGCGAGCTCATCATGTGTGACAGCTGTAGTTTTTGGCTCTCTGACAGATTTTCTCTTTGTTCATTTCTGCAGTAAAGATGACAGAAGATGATACGCCATTAACTGAGTCCATGAACTGTAAGAATTTAAACCAAGTCTAGGCAATCTGGCCAAAAGATCATATGGTGGTCTTTTGAGGTAGAATCATCTTTCATGATCTGAACAACAGTTTTCTTCTAAAGTGTAAGGTGGTAACAACCAACCAAAGCACTTCTTCCTCCAGTCTTCTCTGGTTTCTTGAGGATACAGCTGTGTAATTTTTTATTTTTATTTTTTTTTGGTTTGACTGTGAACTGCACTTCTACATCATTCTGGGCCGACATTATCACAAAATTGATGATGATTGCATGATTGATAACAACTGCGATCTCACCAGCGCTGCATTTTGCACTTTACAGGAAAAACTGCCTGTAACTCCTGAAGCGTTTGTACTATCCACAAAATTCAGAGGGCATCAGAAAGCTGAGATCTTGAGTGTTCTTACAATATATAACACTTTATGGCAGCAATGTGGGACTCTGTTACGTGTAGAAAAGACTTCCACACAGGTTAAAAAAACGCCTGGAAATAACAAAAAATGTGAAGCCATAATATGGATATTGAATGTTCGAGACCAAAAAGCATGTTTCAGCAGATGAAAAATAGCAGAAAGTTTATTTCTACAATCTAAAAAAAAGTTTTGTTGTGGACATTTACAGGTGTTTCTGATAATAAAAATGCTAAAAATGTCAAGTCTCTTTTTTTTTCTTTTTTACTAAAACACACTGTTTTAAGCATTTATTATGTATAATAATGATAATTAATGGCCAAATATTCAAAGTTAAGTTCTTCCTGTAAACAAAGGTGCAAAAGAATTGTCAAAAAAAACATTTTCTGACACTTTTATTGCAAAGAAAACATAAAGACACCTAGGTGGCCTTTTATAATGGCAGTCTTAAAAGGGTTAAATACATTCAGAGTCATTCTAAATGAATGGGAAAGGGATAAATCTGGATATTGATGTTTTTCTAACTGAATGAGGTTTCTGTTTTAAGATTCTTTTAAGGGATATTGTTGTATACTTTTAGTACCTTTTGATGCATTGATGGTGTTTTCTCACATCCACATGTACACATTTAGACTTAGTAGGCCTTTCCAGAATCATGCAGTGGTTTGTGTTAGCCTCAGAACACAAGTGTGTAACAAAATACTAATATACGAGTTAAATTATAGCTGCATCAAAGCACAAAAAGGCCTAAAATATGAATATGGTCCTCACATTCCTATTGATGGTGTTTTATACATAGGTTATTATTTGAGTGTTTTATGTATGGTTTTAGAACTTGAGTTTTACTGTGTGTTTTATGTGCATTTTTAGTGTGAATGTACGCCTTTCTGTAACTTCTACTGCAGCTGTCTTGGCCAGGACACTCTTACAAAAGAGATTTTAAATTATTACGGGTCTTTTCCATTTATGAATGAAGGTAATTCTGTAGTGGCTCAAGTCATCATTTCATATGTCATTATTTCTCCAGCATCAAATTCAACTAATTAACAAGACTTACACTGTCAGGGGCCGACAGCAAGGGTATCCTCTAAATCCCTCCAGTCCTCTGCTATATATAAATCTATCCACGATAATTGCTGGTCAATCGATATGAACTCAATTTGAGCTACATGGACCTAAAAGTGGCAGAATAATAGTCAGAGAACCAATTTTTTTCCCACAAAACTCCACCTAGTGAATGAAAATGACACCATATGAACTCTGGATGGTAGAAAATGGACATTTCTAAGACGATCAATATGAACCAAATCTTATCTCAATCTGCCTATTATTGCTTCATTTATGTCCAAAAACTGATTTTCAACTAAAGTGCCCCTGTTTGGATGACTTCTAATACTTACAGAGAAGATGAAATCTATAGGGTTCTTCCACTAGGGGTCCCCTATGTTGGTTATCAAGGGATAAGAAATCCAACCACATCTGTCCTAGTTATTGTGTTCACACCAAAGATATCTGGCGGCCTTCGGGGTAAAACCATTATATACCTGAAACTTGATTTCGGGGAAAATATTATTTAGGTATTTTAGGTTGACTAAACTGAACCCTTAGTGTCAAATAAATGTTTTAACGTGACATTTCTGCAACAGACCCTTAGAGCAACACTGTCTGTAAGATATCAGTCAACAGTAAAACTGGTTAACAGTTTAAAATTAACGTAAGCTGAAGAGGAGAGTTTTGACAGCGCTGTTAGTTTTTTAATGACACAACCAGCACAGTCCATCTGAAAAGTAGATGATATGAAGAATTCATTCATCTATTTGGTCATTTTCATTAAAAAAAAAAAAAAAAAAAAAAAGTTGATTGATTATATAATAATATTATGAGATATCAGTCCCAAAAATCAGCAGAAAAAACACACAAGTACTATGGCTTTTCCACCTATTGATACTATCATATGATCAAACACTCCAGTTCTAATGCTACCAACAAACCGTGATGCAACAGTCTTCTTAAAATACCATCCTTATGCTAGTTCTCTGCACTGAAAAAAAAGTGGATTATTACCCCCGCCCCCGAAGGGGAGGCAAGGGGTGTTGTTTATGGTTCAGTTTGTTTGTTTATTTGTTAACACTCAAGGAGCAAAACTCTTTATTGAATTCATGCCAAATTTGGTTTATAAATTGCCAGTGACCCAGAATAGATCTCATTACATTTTGGGAAAAGTAGGTCAAAGTTTAAATTTTTTATGAATTTTTAAAATATTGTTTTCCCCATTTACTTATAATGGGTGGAATTTTAAATGTCTGTAGCAGCAAAACTATTGGTTGAATTCATACTAAATTTAGTTTATGTGTTGCAAGTGACCGAGAATAGATGGGATTACATTTTGGGAAAAGTAGGTCAAAGTTTAAATTTTTTATGAATTTTTAAAATCTCTTTTCCTCTCCCATTTACTTATAATGGGCAAAATTTCACATGTCTATAAAACCATCAATTTTGTTTCAATTTACTCCAAACTTGGCACATATATAGAGGCAATTGATACGTGGACATCAGCACACGCATAGACGTGATGACATCAGCCGGATCGATGCAAAAATAAGCTACAATACGTGTGAGGGGCGGGGTTTGTTGTGCAACTTAAACAACTTGCTTATAGGTTATTACGCCTATTATTTTACTGATCCAACCAAATTGAGACTACTGTGTGCTTAATGTGGCCCAGAAATGTACAGTAAGGAAAATGCTACATTCACTTAATAAAAAAAAAACAAAAAAAAAAAACAAAAAACAAGCAAATGTCATGATGTGCATTTACAAAACGTGTCTGTTATAATACCTTAGGAGTACATTTTTCAGTATGTAAGGTAATTGAGTAGTTTTGAGTGTTGTGCTCCCCATTCATTTATGTGCAAATCTGAATGCATGTGTGTAACAAGTGTCCTCCCCCGCCCCTCCTATTTGCTGAGCGATTGCTTCGTGTTGGCTGTGAGATTGCCTGGTGGCGATTCATAAGCAGTGAGACCTTTCCTTTTGCCTGGTTCTCATTAAACCTCCAAGGGAAGAGAAATACCTTCCCTTTCCCAGATCTATTATATTTGATTCGGGCACTCAGTACATTCTGGTACAGTACAGTATGTGCTCACTCAGGCACCCACACAGCTACTGGCACACAAACACACACACTGTATTCACACCTACACTGCCAGTCAATATCTATCCGTCTGACGGGGGTCTTTTCATTAAGACTTACTGGACTTTTTTTTTTTATACTTTCATATGCAGAATATGAGTTTTTACTAAATCGGAACGCCAGACACCTTCTATCGCCGATGAAATGACTCCACTGCTGTTTTTGTGACATGTTGCTTGGTGTAATAAAACACACTCCGGAGGGTCACCGGGTGAAGCGCTTCAGTTTAATATAAATGATATCTGTTTGTGTATATCTGATGTACAAATGTGATTCAGTAATACTCAGGATAGACACAAAGACAGCAGTGTGCAGGCTCCTTGCAAATGGCCCTGGAGTAGTCTGTAGGTGGAAGGAAAGTGGAGCTTCTATTTGTCTCCCACTTCTGTCTTTTTTCTGTTTTGAACTCTTCGTGCAAGTTGATCTTTGTAGCCTTTCAGTACCTCAATGTGTGCTTTTCTTTTCTTTTCTTTTCTTTTCTTGTGAATGTTTAAGAGTTTTGGAGCAATTTTCATTTCAAGCAGTGCAGTGAAAAATAAAAAGTAAAAGCACTCAAAATTAAACAATTTTGTAGCGAATTTGACTGTATTTTTTCTGGGGTTTTTTTTTCTATTGAATTGTAAAAATGTGTGTTTTTCTGACCTTGTAATCGTCAACATTGTGAAAGTTTGCCAGAGGATGTAAAACATTATAGGCTGTTGAGGAGGAAAAGTCAGCTGTGAACATCACCTGGGTTTGAAGGGATACAGTTTCCCAGTTGTAGATGATGGCAGCTGATGTCCCCCTCAGCGATGCAGATGGCGTACTGCAACCCCCCCCATCCACCCATTTGGCGTCGGTAGAGATGCTGAAGTTTACAGATGTGGGTCAAATAGCATTTGCAAAGCAGTTACAGCCAATTCCTTTCCTGTTTGAGAAAACCAGATGGCTGCTGTTCACCACATGCAGTATGCGGTTTTAGTTATTTAAACATTTCTTGGAGGCAGAGTCGCTCTAGAGACAAAAATAATCTCATTGAGTTGAATCTCAGTGGATGAACCAACAATCTGCCTTTTTTCCTGGCTTAGTTTTATTAAACTGAAAAAGTGAAAATAATAAGAGGAGGGGAAGCTAATTTCTAACATCATGACTGACTACTATAATAATAATAATAATAATAATAATAATAATAATAATGATAAGAATAGCATTTATAAAGCACTTTCCATTCAACAGACTCTCAAAGTGCTGTATAAAATAAATGAGTAAAATTTCAATGACATTTTAAATTTGCATTTAATCCATAAAAACCTGAAAAGCCACCATCAACCAAAACCATCTACTGATATAAAATGTTTAATACCTGTTGCTCCACTAATTGTATCAAAACATGTAAATAATTGGTGTAAAATACAGTTTGTCTTTTCATGGTCATCAGATATTACTCATTTGGATGTTCAGAGGCTTTGTAGTTACCATGGAAACACCATCATCCTCTACAACATTGATTCACCAGTGTAACCCATGGAGTTGGATCAATGACAGTGGATGGACACACTTGTTTGTGTTCAGTTATTAATAACTTTGCTGAGAAAGTCCATTTTTCTTCAATTTTGTCTGTTTCTCATATAATACCCCTCAATTTCAATCAAATTTTTTATTAACATCAACACGATCAGTAAATTAAATGTTGCAAAATACATGATTTTCACTAAAAATACAAAATACAGAGGATAATAGTATAATAAATTGAGATAAAAGGTTAATTCTAGAGAAAAATTCTTTTGGGAACTGACACAAAAGGAGCACTGAGTCTTTATGGGTTAAGTCAGGGGTTCCCAAAGTGGGGTACACATACCACCAGGGGGTACTGGAAATTTTTTGGGAAAAATACATTAAATAAGTCATCATGTATCATATACAAAAGAAATAATGAGAATTAATGGTGAAATATAAAACACAATAAATACATTCATATAGTAGTTTTATTGTCAATCATCTTGTTTAAGCTTTAGTAACATTTTAAGAACATTTCTATTTTATATTATTCAAAATTAGTTTATTTGAGGAATTATGTAATTCATTTTTGTTGATGAAAGGTTCATTTATTCACTAATGACTAATTTATTTATTTTTCTTATCAATGAAAGAGGGCACTTTTCAGTTTACATTTTGCACAACATTTACCCCACTGTAAAACGTTTGAGAACCACTGGGTTAAGATAAAACAAAAAAAAAAACAAAAAAAAAACACCCCTCTCTCTCTTTTTTTTTTTATACTTTTGGAGTAAGAAAGGCTTTGTCAAGTGCTAACTGAGGTGGTGTTCCTTGACATTTTACTCAAATGTAAATAAATCCATTATCTAACAAAGTAATTTGATCACTGTCATTAAAACTTCGAGTAGAGCCTTTCATATTGAAATCAGTCAAGTCCTTTAGCTCTGTTTGTGTTTTCCCATTGCTCCTTAATAGTTTTGACATTACAAAATGTGTGTCTGTCTGGAAATGAATGCTCACTGAGAACTGCTGGAGTAGATAGAGAAGTGGAGCTTCTGTAATTACATATAGAAGGAGTAACAACCACACTGCCACCCCCCTGCTACATACAGACCTGCAGTAAAGACCAATTTAATAAGGCACTTTGAATTATGTGCTAATTACACTTTCTTAAATGCCACATTCATAACAGGAGAAATTTAATGATATATTACTGCTCTCTGGAGGTGCACAACTTGAATGCCAAGGAATAATATCAGGAATGGAAGGTCAGTTATTGGGTACATTTACTCATGACTTTATCCTTTGCAATTAGCTAGTGTTTTTTCTTAATGAGACTGAGTGGGAAATAAAAAATATCGGGCTGCTTTACATCGCTTCTGGTCTTGTTGACATGCTTCAGTCAAATCTGTAATGCCAAAAGGGAGATATGGGATCCTCAAAAAAGGCTGGCTGGCCTACTTGTGCTCACCACTAGGGGCATGGCACCAGAGGGCTGACACAAATACTTCTGTTGTCAGTTCGTATTTACACAAGTTCAGTATTGAGGGACACAGCTATAAAATGACACTAACTGATGACCTTAGGGTTGAAGCAGCAGCTAATCATTCAGATGCAATGCTTTTTTTTTTTTTTTTGCATTTCTGCCACAAGACGTTCCAGATTGTTTCTACTGCAGTTATCTGAGCACAGTTTAAGCAATATGTTAATAAAATGACAGCATTTGGAGAAAAAATGCAATGCAATTTCTCCATTTATTTTAAGACTGATTATCTCTTAACTTGGCCACATTTTTACTATTAAAGAAGCATATTAACCCATAAAGAACCAGTGCTACTTTTCTGGCAGTTCCAAATTTTATTTTTTTTGTCTCTATTAAGCTTTTGTTAAGTGATTTATCACCCTTTATTGTAATATTATCCTCTATATATACCATTTTTTCTGTGTAAATCATGTATTTTACTGTATTTAATTCACTGATCATGTAGATGTTCATAAAATCTCAGATGAAAGTTCAAGGTTATTTATCAAAACAGAGAAAACTGAAGAAAAAGTGACTTTTTCAGTAAAGATATGAGTAAGTTAACATAAGTGTCAACATCCAGTGTCATGGATTTTACTAGTGAATCAATGCTGTAGAAGATGACTGTTTCCATGGTAACTATGGAGCCTCTGAATGTCCAAATGGGTCCTATCTGATGACCATGAAAACTGCATTTTACACCAATTATTTACACGTATTGATATAATTAGTGGATCAACAGGTATTAAACATTTTAGATTAGTAGATGCTTTTGGTCCCCAAAGGCTGTTCAAGTTTTTATGGGTGAATAGCAACATTTTCATTTAATTAACTCATTTTTCAGGTTGTAATCTCAGGGTTTTTTTTTTTTTTTATTTTAACCCATCAATTACCAGTGCTACTTTTGTGACTGGTCCCAAATAAATTTTTCTGTAGATTTAACCTTTCTTAAAAGATTTATCACCATTTATCATTATATATTTTGCATTTTATCAGTGAAAAGCATGTATTTTCCTATATTTAATTATCTGTGCAGATCTACTCCTCTGACAGTCATACAGGACTCCATAATATTTGTTCTAAATGTTTTCTTTGTGAATATTTTAGTCCCTCTAAGATCATATTGATTGTCTCTAATTTTGAACATTTCCATTACTGCTTTTGACAGGAGCGTTTCTTCATAAAATCTCAGAGTAAATTCAAAGGTTATTATATCAAAACAGTGATTTTATTCAACAAAGACATCAATAACAGAATGTAAAAATGAGCATTTCCATCCATTTTCATTCATCAAACTACATGTTTTATATTTTTTCTTCAATTTTGTTCAGTTTGTGGCTTATTTTGTTCTTGTTGCTTATTATATTTGACAATTGTATTCAGTTTGTTGATGACTTTGGCTGCTTTTGTTCATTTTGTTTTTCATTTCATTCTTTTTTACCTCATTTTTTCATGTTTTTCCATTTATCATTGATCCAACTCTATGGGTCTTACAGGTGAATCAATTTTGTAGAAGATGACAGTGTTTTCACATTCAGTATGGAGCCTTTGAATGTCTGAATGGGTCATATCTGATGACCATGAAAAGATGATAAACTGCGTTTTACACCAATTATTTACATGTATTGATAGAATTAGTGGATCAACAGGTATTAAACATTTTAGATCAGTAGATGGTTTCATTTTTTGAGGGTTAACAGACTAAATACAGAGTTCTGGATGTTATGAAGTGATTAACTCTGCTAATTTTTCAATATTTTGCTCATTTTCTCCTCATTTTAGAAGTGGCTGTTTGGGTCTTTATGGGTTAATATGAAACAATGTATTAAAATATCACAATAATTTGGGAAATTCTATAATGTTTAAGAGCACTTCAGAGCTTAATTTACTGTATAAGGACGAGAAAAACTGCAAAAATGCTAAAAATCGGGTAAATCAATGTTGTAGATTATGATGGTGTTTCCATGGCAACTACGGAGCCCCTGAACATCCAAATGGGTCATATCTGATAACAATGAAAAGACAGCAAACTGTGAATTACACCAATTATCTACATGTATTGATAAAATTAGTGGATCAACAGGTAT
Source organism: Apogon hyalosoma (assembly GCA_037367295.1). NCBI lineage: Eukaryota > Metazoa > Chordata > Actinopteri > Kurtiformes > Apogonidae > Apogon > Apogon hyalosoma. The sequence goes on from JAPQRP010000014.1 coordinate 13,950,631, forward strand.
TAAACAGTTTAGATCAGTAGATGCTTTTGATTACCAGTGGTTGTTTGGGTCTTTAAGGGTTAACCTGGCTATTATCAAACAGAACTGTACTGTGCTTCTCTGTGCTATGGTTCTGCTCATGCAGGGCTTTTTTTGTGATTGATGCATTTTGCTGTTCCTGATCCTAACCAGAGTACAAAGCCGATGCTCATTAAATTGAAAATGTTCTCCCTTTCCCCCCCATCAGGATTTGTTTGGCTTGCAATACTGGCATTTTTCATTTTGACACTTTTACCAAAGAAAAAAAGAGGTGGAAAACATTACTAAATTCCAACCTCGCTTCAGCTACGTCTTGCTATATCGACTCAGTGTCCTCAGCACTAGTCAGACTGAAGCAGCGGCAGTAGCAGCTTTTCATGCAAACCCAAACCAAAGGCAATGCGGGCTGGGGGGCTTATACACATACTAACAAGGGAACTGAGAGGTCATGCATGACATGATGTGCGATTACTACGGATGACATGGGCTGTACCAGCGCAGCAGAGTATGGAGTGATGGATTATCGTGTGTGCAGACTATGCTCTTGAAGATCCATAACTGACTTGAACTATATGACCCATAACTGTGACTTAAAGGATAAAAAAAACAGCCTACAGACTGTATTCATTCTACTGGAATCATCCCAATGGAAACAAAGTGATCTGGAGAGGTAATGCGAGTTACAGTCCAAGTTACTTTTGGAAGTAATTTGTATCTAATTTTTAAGATGATGTCACCTGAGATATTGGTATGTAGATTTAAACTCACATACTGATACTTTGTGTCCAGTAATTCCTGTTATAAGATCTATTATGAGATTAAAAGATGTAATAAACTGATCTTTACATCATCTGTCAATATCACCATTCTGCATACTGATTACTTAATTCACTATCATTACTATTTATGTCATGTCACTTTAACAAATCAGTCACTTGAACACATTGTAATTTTTTTCAACTTCTCTTTATTTTTCTATTGCATTTGATGTTTATTGTCTTGTGCTGCTGTACATTTGAATTTCCTCTCAATAAAGTATATTTTATTTTATTTGAATGATCCTGATGTTGATGAATCTAGTCCTGATAACCCAGTTATAGCCACTGTGGCATTTAGCAAAGCACTTATTAACACTTGGACATATTAAATAAAAAGTACATTAAATTAACAGTGTATTATTTAACACTGCACAAGCTTACATGGTTAATTTTAAACATTTCTTTATTATTTCTCTGATATTCACTTTCATATACAAGCAGAATTATTATGGTAACCGAAATAACCCTGATATGAATGCCCACCTGAACAGAACAGACAAGCACATGCTGTGTTTTTACAAAATATATAAAGTTCTGCTAAGTGGAGCATGGATATGTGTTCCCATTTAATTTGAAAGGTTTCCTGACACTGAAAAATGTTTAGATTGGATTTTTAACATATGAAATGAGATTTGGACATTGAAATGAGCAACCCATTGTTTAGGTAACATTGTTAGGGAGGTCATTTTTAACAATAGGTGCATTATCGGAGAAGTGTTCCCTCTACAATTTGAAGCTTTAGATTAAAAAAAACAAAAACAAAAACACGTGTTTTGTTGTTGCCAAAATGGTTTCATGATTGCTTTCAGAAAAATTCCTATGTAGCAAACATTCAGCTGATCCCTGTGATTTTCCTGTTAAATAATGCTCTACTTCCTCTACTCATATATATTACAGTCATGCAGTGTAGCCCATATCACCTTCTGACAACACAGCACAGCCTAGTTTAGTCACTCCGCTGCAGTCTATAGAAATACACCCACATGTTTTTGATGCTTTTTCTTTCCTCTTCACCTTTGCTCGACATTTATTGAAACATGGCTAATGAAAAATGTTCTGTCCTTTACCTCTGGTTCAGCAGTATCCACATAAAAAATACATAATTCCTGTACTTTATAGACTTTCATCATGGTCATAGTTTGGGGGATTCTCCACTAAATATATATGTAAACTTCATCAAAGTTGAGCTCTACAAGGGATATATATATATTCCTAAATATTTGGAGTATTAACCAAAGGAAAATCAACAGGGTTATATCCTGTTGTGGTTGTCATGTTGGAACAGTAATCGCTTTTCTATTGGGCATGTGTGCAAAACTTTACCGATGTTTACTAAATGTAAAAAAAAAACAACGATGTGTTTAATGTTAGTTTTTCCATTAAATCACAAATATAATGATTTGTTTATTTATTATCGCGAGATGTCATGAGAAGTCATTCCATAAACATGGTGACAAACATAAATATGTGTTGTTTAGAATCTAGAAAGCGCGTTACCCCTCTATCCCACACTAAATTAAAAAATGATTGGGTTTCCTTATGTATCCACACATACCGCGCCATGTTTGTTTTAAAACTCTTCATCTTCATTTACTGTAACATCCATCAACATTAGGGTTTTTTTTGTTCACGTGACTCCAGTTGTGCAAAAATCGTCTTTCCATTGCAGAGATTTTTGGCGAAATAGTCAGTTTGCCTTTGAGGGTCAATGGAAAAGCCACTATTGTTTTATGCTCTCCATCTCTGCACACAATTGAAAACTAGGGGTGTAACGGCACAGAAAAAATTTGGCTCGGTACATTTTCGGTACAGTGAAGGAGACCAATTTCATTAAAAAAAAGAAAAACTTTATTGAAGTAAAAACGCAACATACTCTAAACAATTAAGTGTCACTCTACAGCTGATGTTTTTATACGACTGTGTGGGTTTTTAACATGCAAATAAATATATAAAAATAAATTACTAATGGAATCCTATGGCTCAAATTGTGCCCTTACATTCAGTAAAATAAAGTGTTACAAACAGGTTTTGTAAACCTCCCTTTTGTAGCAGTATTATTAATGGTTGGGTGGTGTCCTTTTAAATGAGTTATGAAATTTGATGTGTTACCAGATATCTAAGCGATCTTCACGAAACAATGCCGGCACACTGCTCCTGTTTTGTCGACTTGTGTCTCTCCATTTTTATAACTGAAAAACAACTTAAAGAGGGTCTTCCAACTCTGGCTTTGTACCTGTGATGCTGCTCTGAGCTGCCATTATGAGGGGCCGAATGGAACATTATTCAGAATTACCATTCACACACGCAAATGAAATGCATTCATGCACACGTGTGAAAATGCACACATACACATATGAAATGCATTCACACATACATGTGAAAATGCACACACATGAAAACGCACACATACTCATATGAAATGCATTCACATATACATGTGAAATATTGTACATCCTCATAAATTTTTCACTTGAACTGGAAGGCAGAGAAGCAGAAACCAGATTCCCCCCC
>JAPQRP010000014.1:13954077-13968641 GCA_037367295.1 Apogon hyalosoma
TTCCTGTTTTATTTTATTTATTGCTGTATGTCCTGTTTTATTTTGTTTACTGGTATATTTCCTGTTTTATTCAGCTATCAGAAAATTAAACTGTTGCAGGCGCTGCCCAGCTCGTACCGATGTCGGCGAACGATTTATCTGAAGCAGCCACACTGCTTCCTAATGTGTTAGCTTCTGCACAGACACTGACATCTCTGGCAAATACATCTACAGACGGCCAGCAACTGACTACTTTGACACAGTCGGTCGGACCCGTAGACAATTGCCCAATAATGCTTTTTCCCTTACGTCAAGCTGGCAATGGCTCCAGAGCTCCCCAGGCATCTCCACTTCTACCTTTATCTACAGATATGCCTGGAGGTTGTTAGACCGTCTAGGATATCAAATACTGCACATGGGTTCCACTTGCGGTCACCCTGCTCATACTGTGTGTGTTCTGCTTCTAGGTTCATGTGGAAACTTAAGGCGAGTTTTTGTGTTCTTCACATAGGCTTCATGTATTCATTCGGTACACCTCCGTATTGTATTAAAGGCCCCGAAATGCAACAGTTCGGTACAAACAAGTGCACCGTTACACCCCTATTGAAAACTATGAGATATTTGTCACATGATTCTGGGTTTTACTTGGAATTGAACTGGAAAAGAATTGGCATTGCGCATCGATAATCTTCTATATGGTATAATCAGTGACTTTTAGTAAATAGGCTGTAATGACTTATTTTACAGCACATTTATTTTGGAAGAAATGCTAAAGACTTGAGGGAAACCCTTGAGGGAGCCTCTCAAAGCCCACTGATGCCTGCAGTACTCCCAGTCCAGGGCTTCATGGACGCTGAACATATGGGAGTTAAGTGGTCAGCTGGGGTATGAGCGTCTCCATGTAGGGAACGTGTGTTCACCAGGGCTGACAATGCGTAATGCATTTGTCATGCCAGTCAGACCAAGCAGGCATAAAAGCCCTTTCTTCTTAATCAGGGCCCAGAGGGTTATTTGGTAATACAGATGGGGCCTGTCATGCTTTTCTGAAGAGCTTGATGATGATGATGATGATGATGATGAGGAGGAAGAAGACCACTTGCCTCTATGGATCATGGATTCTTGCTAAGTAGAAACACTCGATAGATAAAACACAGATAGATTTAAGTTTCAAAATAGAAATATTTTTAGCTTTCCTTCTTTGCTTTGGCAGATGAAAAAGAGCACTTCAAGTACAAAAAAAAAAAAGGAAAAACAATATTGTAGAAAAGGAAAGTGAGGCCCGGGATATTCTTGCTTTACAGCGTCGTCATCAGTACCTATTCGCCATCACATACGAATCTGCCATGTGTTGTTTGGACATGTGTCAGGTCAGATCAGCTTTTACGAGGGCTGCGCTTGTTCAAAGACTTGGCTGTGCTTCTAAAGGGAAGCGAAGATGAAAAAAAGAAAGAAAGGTCAGAAATGCTGGACTTCAGTGTAAGTGAGAAAACATCAGTGGTGATTACAGTAAGTCAGCAGAGCATGCTGGGTAATGTCTGTGTAAAAACAGATTCCGAGTATCATTGTCTGTCTCAATTATCCAGTGTGGTGTAAATTAATCCTCTAAACCTTAAGCCTAAAATGGTCCACCTGGACTTTTTCCTCTTATTTTGACTACAAAAAGGTTTGAAAATATGCTGTGAGTGAGTCCGTTTGCGATTTTTCCAGAGCACTTTTTTTTTTTTACCAGATCTTTCAAAATGTTAGCCTGGCCAGCCATCTGTCTTTCTCAATAAGAAATCCATCTGGAATGGCAGAGCTTGAATCCAAATATAAAGGTGGGACTAAGAGGCGCGGAGTAAACCCATCACAGATAAGACAGACATGATGCTTTTGTCAGAGAAACTTGAGAATACAGAGTGTAAACTGTCATTCAATCTTAATTTTTGAATCAAGTAAACAACTGACAACTGTTTTAAAGAGATTTGTGGACTTGAAACTGACTTTGACCTGCGACAAAAAGAAGTCGGTGTGTATGAGGCATTACTAAACACCTGCCCCCCAGACTTGTGATCGGTCAGTATAGAATAGATCAGGCATATTTCACAGCGACTGGCCCAATTCCTGACTGTTTTCTCAGTATTGAATACACTGAGAAAACCGGATGGCTGTGTGTTATAATACTGACAAATGGCTCCTTCTCCAGATTCTAGTACAGGCGTTAGTGAAATTACCATAATGACCCAAAAAAACCCATAAAGTGCAACGTCTCGGGTATCAGAAACTGTTGGGATTTTTCCAATCGCACAAACAGTGAAAGAGTTCCAGCCATCCAAACTGCATATGCACAGGGTGTGTCAGTGATGACACGTCAGGTTTTAAAGGGTTAAGGACAGTTCCCCTCAGGTTGTCCCACTTTCCAAATGCTGCAGAATCGCTTCGCTGTAACACATGAGCCTCCACTTCATGTTTCCTGTGATTCTAAATGAATGTTTCTGTCATAAATGGGTCTTAAAGGAGGGTCATCTGTGTTTTACTCCAGATGTGTTGAGTCCAAAACATGCAGATGAGGTGCCTAAATCTGGGTTTATTTTTCTGTGCCAGTGTGTCCTGGGGGTTCCCTGTGTTTTCCCTGGCGCGTGCTGGAACATGCTAATGTACCCGGAATGAACAATGAGTGTGTCTGTGTAATTTGTACATGATGATTATGCATTGTCCTGTATCCGTTCAGTGCCAGATCTCCCCAAATGGACGATAAAGATTCGATTCTCAGCCTGAAGCCAGGCTCGATGCCCAGAAAAGGGGGCCTGATGCTCAAAAGAAGGCAACAGGAAACCCTCCAGCAGTATGAAAATACTCAAGAGCAGAAATGGTCATCTCAGTGTATACGCTGTGCAGGACATAAAAAAGATGGGTAAATAAATCAGAAACAGTATGGTCAAATGTGAAGGTCATGTTGTCGAGGTCGTAATCTCTCACTCTGTCATTTTTTGTTGTTGTTGTTATTTTAACCCGTAAATTCCCAGAACTACTTTTGTGACTGTTCCCAAATTAATGTTTTCGTAGATTGAACCTTTCTTAAGTGTTTTATCATCAGTTATTATGTGTTTTGCATTTTTTCAGTGAAAATCAGAGTAAATTCAAAGCTTATATATCAAAACAGAGATAAGACTGAAGAAAAAGGGATTTTTCCAGCAAAGATATCAGTAACTGAACATAAAAACAAGCATCTCCACCCACTGTCATTTATCAAAGCACATGATTTATATTTTATTTTCAATTTCATTCAGTTTGTAGCTTATTTTGTTGTTGCTCATTATGTTTGTCAATTTTGCTCATCGTACTAATGACTTTGGCTGTTTTTGTTCCTTTGGTTGTTCATTCCATTCCTTTTTACTTCATTTTTTCCTGTTTTTCCACTGTCTTTAATCCAACTCTGGATTTTACTCATGAATCAATGTTCTGGAAGATGACGGTGTTTCCTCGGTAACTACGAAGCCTCTGAACATCCAAAGGGGTCATATCTGATGACCATGAAAAGATGACAAGCTGCGTTTTACACCAATTATTTATGTGTTTTGATAGGATTAGTAGATCAGAAGTTATTAAACATTTTAGACCAGTAGATGATTTTGGTCACCAGCGGCTGTTTGGGTTTTTATGGGTGAATAGAGACATTTTCATTTAATTACATCCACATAGTATCATCAATACAGATACAAATATGCCTTTAGGTTTTGGGTTTTTCCCTCACATACACAACTTCTCATGTCTGTTTTAAATGGGTTCTGAAGACTGAACCCCTGCTCTGCTCCCACACTGGAGACTAAAATTATCAGTACGCCTTCGGCCACAGTTCTGAAGTCGAGGAACATTTCTCTCAGGAAAATGATCAAAAGTTGGCAAGACTCTTTCTGAACGTGGGATTTCCCAAACCCGAGTACCTTCACCAGTGGGAAAATCCCACAGCGTACACTCCCTCTGCATTAGTATTGCAGCTGTATCCCTTTGTGACTTGTAGTGGTCACAGAAACACACCAAGGCTTCCAGTCGGTTGCTCTTCGATTCACTGTATATGACATGTTACTTAACAGTGAATTAATTAAAGTTAAATGTAAGGAGTTGTGCTTAAAGGTAAGCGATGATGCCCACATGCTGTAAGAGGAGTCTTTTTTTCTCCACACTGTGCTGCATTTGCTGTGCAAAATTGAAAATGTCTATTTTTCTTTTTGTCATCTTATTGAAATTTACCTAAAATTAAATTAAAATTAAACTTTTTATTCTGTGAAATTTGACAGAATGAAAGATTTATCCATCATAGTTAGGTAGTTAGTCCAAATGTACTGTGAATTTGACCCAAATTTAGAGAATATCAAGAAAATGTGTGTCCATTAACTAATCTATTGAATATTCTAAGAGCTGGTTCTTGCCTGTTAGTTGAATATATCATAGCTTATTTGACCTGCTGAGCTGATAGAAGTAAGGCTTGTGTACTTTCAGGAAAGTTACAACTGCTGCCCCTGAATAGAATAGAATAGACTAGAATAGAATAGAATAGAATAGACTGTATTGTCATTACACCAGTTGTGCAACAAAATTGCAGAAATAATGAAACTAAACTAAATCATACAATGTTTTTTTTAAATAGTTTGTAAAACTGATCATACATGGTATAATTGCACTGTTGCTGTTTTCCATAGCCATTTTCTTTCATTTTGTTTCTCTATTAAATCAAGTAATTGAAGGAACTGTTGCAGTTTCCTGATCTGCTCCTCATGTGCAGACGCACAAAGTTTCTTACCATTGAATATATTTTTAATTTACCTTTACCCTTTAGCACCTCTACCATTGTTATTACAAAGTGGCTCTTGACACAGTACTGTGGCACGAAGTATTAGTTTGTCTTACTACAGAGCCAGTCAGCGTCCTCATTATATCATGTCTAGACTGGTAACTTGTTACATCCCAAACAGTACCAAGGCAATCAGATAGCAAATAGGTCAGACAGAGATACAGCAGAGATTTAGCTCACTCGGTAACATATCGGACTGCAACGCGGAAGACTTGGGTTCAAGTCAATTCAAATGGAGGTGGGGATGGGCACCAGTGAGTATATCCAGCATGGATATAAATCAGCCGCTGGGAGTGCAGAATTTGGACCACAGCACCCAACTGACACAGAACTGAGAAGTCACACAGCACATCTAACATGTAGCTCCTCCCACCTTCTCCAGCCTCACTGACAACAAAGAGCAAAGAACACCATAAAACAACATATAGAGCATTTAGAACAATAATTCCTATTCTATACTTTATACTATCACTAATTTGTCGTTTCTTCCATCAGTTGCCACAGTACTGTGGTAGCAAAATGCACAAAATAATGCACTGAAGTATACACCATATATCACCACAGGACTGTGGCAACAAGAAGTGAATGAGTTCATGGAACAGTATCCATGATTGGCTGTAGTACAAATGTGAACATTTGATTGGCTCTGTGGCAACAGACAAACCAATATTTCATGCCACAGTACTGTGGCAGTAGCCATTGCCTAATTATAATTTACTTTTTATTACAAATTTTCAAAGTTTTTTTTTTTTTTTTTAATGTGCAAATAGGAAACAGAAATAAAAACATGATACCTTGTCAAAAAGTTTTGACAACCGATGTATTTCTAATGGGTATAGGCTGCAATCTAAAAATCCCTATTTTTTGTATTCAAGAAGCTGAAAAAAATAGTACTAATAATTTCCAAGACCATTGTTGTCCCTCATTGTCCAGTTGGTGGAGCATAACATGCAGTTGGAGGGGAGTCAACACCTCCCAGCAGGCCTTCACCAACCAAAACTGCTTGCATCAGTGGTGCAGCACAGCAGGACCCTGGGGTCATAACAGGCAGATGTGTACGCATGAACATACCCACATGCACTGGAATTTTCTGTTGTCAAAATCAACACCATGTGCAGAAAATTTACATGTCAGCTAATATGACAGAATGAAAAGACTTCACTGTAAATTAACTGAAAAGAGGCAGTGAAATGATAGTTATGAGGGTCAATAATTCGCTCTTTCTCCATTACACGGTGACTAATGTCATTAAATTACATATCAGCGACCTGCCCTTCTGTACATTTACATGAATAGCTTCCAATTAAATAATATCTCTGAAGTCCATATTTTTTTGACAGCCTTGCATTAAAAAAAAAAGACAAGTAAGTTGTCTTTCATTATCAGCCTGCTTTCTATTCAGTCTTCTGCCTCTGTTCGGTCCTGGAAGCTGCTTTGTAAAACAATACACCTGCCTTATTGTGTTGCTGTATTGCCCACTGACTGACTGATCAAGGTTGGAGGTGATGCACGCTAATAAACAACATATTTTCTTAAGGATGGAAAATAAAACAGGCAAAAGAAAGCATTACTTTTGATGCTTTGAGTCAATGCTGTGCTGCAGTAAGGCTTACTGGCACCACTGACATTGTGCTTCAGAGAAGAACCATACAAATCTTACTGCTGCAGAGGATGTTTCTTCTGCAGCTCTCTTTTCTCTTTCCAAACCAAAATGGCTAAATATACACTGTAAAATGTAGCACGTTGTTTCAACTTAAAAATATGAGTGAAAGGGCCGCCTTAAAATTTATGCTCGCTCCCCTAACATGCTATCATGTCTCAATGAAATGCGCCATGTTGTGTGTGCCTCTGTCTTAGTTTTTTGGCCACAGATTTGTTAGTTATTTGAACTCTTGGGGTAGTTATTAGAACTTAAACATTTAATTCAGCTGAATTAAAAATAAGACTGTATAGACATGAGTTTGGTTGACTGGCTGATAACAATAATTGATTATTATTCATATTTTTATTTATTTTTTATTATTACTACTACTACAGTTCAGCTGTAGCAGTTTTAGTTAAAAAAAATACAAAGTTCCGTATCTTTTTTTGCTTCCATAATTTCAAACAATGGAAGCTCATACAGTTGAGGCACTTGCATTATAAAATGTATTCCCAGCATCGAAACAAGGCACAAAAGAGCGACATTAAATTCACGACTGGAAAAGTCACCTGCCAATTGTCAGGTGTAGCATTTGGACAATTACATCACCAAACTGTGCTGATGCAGGGCTTAACTCCGCCCACTCTCCTAAACTATCATTGAAGTTAAGGCCCTGTCCATATGCTGACGGTTTTGGTTGTATCTGCAAAAGGCCTTTCGTCCACACGAAACTGGCATTTTCAGTCACTGAAACCACAACTTTTTGAAACCGGGTTCCAGAGTGCAGAAATTTAAAACCCGGTAGACCCAAGCAAGCTTTATACGCATGCTCCACATTGCCACATACAGGCCTGGCATTTGTACCACATTGTTTTCAGTGCTTTTGTGTGGAAGCACATATTTCCTGAAATGACTGTTTTTATTCAGTGCACATTTTTGAAAATGACAAAGAAAAAGATCGGATAGGAAAAGATGTGTGGACATGGCCTCAGTCAACAGAATTTATTAAGTTAGACAAGGATTTTCAAGTTAAGATGAGACACTTTTAACTTGTATTTTTGTGTTACCACAACAAGTCAAGTCGTCAGTTGTTCTGGCACAGAATAATATATTAGCGCAACAGTCCTATTTTACGGTGTATAGATAGATGACTGAATGCAGGGAAGTCAGAATCATTTTCTTTCAAGGGCCACATTCAGCACAATTTAATATCAAGTTGGTCAGACTAGTCTAATAACTAGTAACTAGTATAACAGCCAAATAGCCTATAAATAATAACAACTCAAATTTTTTTCTCTTTAAGTGAAAAAAAAGCCATTAAATTATGAAAATATTTACAGTTACAAACTATCCCAATAAAAAAAGATGAAACTGAAATTCCATAAGAAAATTAACTGCAATTTTTAACAATATTATGCCTCAACTCATCGTGACAAGATTTAGTCACAGGCAGAATATTGTTAAAATTACACCAGATTTTCTTGAGACATTTCAGTGTGTTCATATTTTTTCAGGTTATTCACATTTTATTGTTAAAGGATAATTTGTTAATTTAATTATTTTCATAATTAAATGTTATTTTTTGCACTAAAACAAAGAGAACATTTTGGAGTTGTCATTATTTATAGGCATAATGTAATATTATTTTTCCACATTAAACCAAGATTTGGAGTCATGTATAGGTTATTACGATTTAATTTTACTTGAAATCACATTGGTATAATATTTTTTCATCCTGCAGCCTGGATTGGACCCTTTGGCGGGCCAGCATTGGCCCGCGAGTCACATGTTTGACACTCTTGATCTAATGTATTATATTGGAAAAGCCAAGTGTTCGCAATTGGTAATTACAGCCGTCAATCACATCTTTATTTCTCCATCCTGTCTAAAAATACCTGTGATTAATCAGGGTGGGTTTTCTACAGCATGAAAACATGCATAAATAGGCAGAATTCATGTTTGCTAAATTACAGTACACAGAAAAGTAATTATGGAATTTCTCCCTAGTGATGCCATAAAACTATCAACCACCACAGCTTTAATGTTTTAATTTTCCAAAACTCAGTCATATGAAGGTGCTTTGTGGATGTGCTGATCCATTTCTGGCATCCCTCAAAAAGAGTCCACTCATATTTCCCAAAGAGATTTTTGACAACAGCCCACTTGGCAGAACTTCTAACCTCTGGCACATAAAATGACGGTGAATGGCGACTCTCCCTGACACATTTCTCCTCACTTCACCTAAAAATGGTTCCCAGTCCAGACCGCAGATTGAAGGCACAGTCACCCGCACTGAAAACAGCTTTGAAGCTACTTAACAAAGGGAGCGCTACAACAACTCTCACATTCACCTTGCTCAGTTGAATTGTGACCAGACCAGCTCAAACTATAGTTAAACCAGTGACTGACTGAAAGATCTGTGCAAGTTGTTTGTGTGAACATGTGATGGTGGTAGAATTTAGTGTTTGTGTGTCCTTTGAGCATCATCAGCTGAAGTGACAGTGTCCTGCAGTGCAAAGAAAAAGAAAAATGCTGCATTGGGAATAATTTCAAGCTTGCTTTAGAGGGGTCATATTTTGCTAAACCCACTTTTATTAGTATTTGGTTTATTTATTTGTGTATTTGGGGACCATAATAGTTCAAAAAGTTTGAATTTGAACCCTCTAGGTGCTGCAAAGCTATCTTTATATTCATTTTGGCAAAAATCGAGTAGATTTCTACAACCTGTTTAAATTCCTTCTTAATTTGTTGCGTCTGTAACTAGTTATGTCACGGCATTTGCACATATAAGGTCAAGACTTCCGGCGAACATTTCTCTGAGTACAACATAAGTATTCATCATCAGCAGCAATTGTGGTCAGAATCAGAATCAGTTTTATTCTTTGTCCCAAACAGGCAATTTGTTTGCAGCAGGACCACACACAACAGAGGCACAACAATATAGACCGACTCTGCACAGAAAACATAATAAATAGGTCAGTTGTAATAAATATACATATTGGCAGTGCACTAAAAATTAAGTCATTTAAAATCAAAGTGCAGTTACAATAAATATAAGATAGTAAATATAAGGTAGTGGGATGGGGTGGGGGGGTCACTAAATGGATAAGGCTATCTTCTGATGTGTGCATTCAGTGTGTGGATGGAAAGAGGGATAAAGGAATTCTTGTACCTCTGTTTTAAAACAGTGGAAGTTTGAAATCGTAAGCCAGATGGCAACAACATGAATTCTGTACGCCATGCTATATGCTGCCTTCATGTGCTATGGGAATTATGGTAAATACTACTTACAAACTCGAAAATTGCACCTGAATGCCCCATCATGTCGTATTTTTTGGGGAACTGGGAAAACATTTTGATACACGAGTTGCCGGGATGAAAATAACCTCTGACCTTTTCAACATGGCGGAGAGTAATGAGGGATTAATGATAGACGGTGCTTTTATAAACATTCTGCTGCTATTAGTGGATGATTTTGCATATTTATAGTATACATAATTTGCAAAACACACTTTTACAAAAAAAAAAGTAGGAGTTTGCATGTTCTCCCTGTGTGTGGGTTCTCTCCGGGTACAAAGACATACATTAATAAGTTAATTAGTTCAGCTAAATTGCCCATAGGTGTGAATGTGAGGATGGTTGATTGTTCGTATCTATATATATATATATCAGTGTATATACATGTCCCTGCAACCTTCTTGAGGATAAAATTTAGAAGATGAATGAAGAAAAAACAAAAATGCTGTAGCAGATGACTTAACACATCCAACACTGTTACGAAGCAGGTAACGATAAACTGTCAGCCATTTTTTATTTTGCTGACAACAAAAGCACTTGAACACAACGAACCGGTAATTTCAAATTTACAGGTGGAAAGGATCATCTTCCCGATAGCACCTGAAGGCAGCAATAGTCCATACTGAAAATATGTCCAGACTTCGAGCTGATTACCAAAAATGTTCAGTTGTTGGTTGCATTAACAAACACAAGTGGCTGAACAGAAAGTGTGACAGAAAGTATGGTCAACAACCTGTAGGGGGTGGGGCGTGAAGTGGCTCATGTGCATTTAAAGGCCCAGCACTCAAAATTACCTTTCTCCTGTCATTATTCAGAAATAGGGTTGAAGATCGACCTGTGGAGTTGAACAAATGAAGAATTCAGACCCAAGCAGAGCATTTAGTTAATGTAGACCACAGGGAAATGTTTTTAAATGCTTAATTCCATTTAAAAAACAAACTATCACTCCTCTAAGTGACAATGTCCTGCAGTGCAAAGAAAAAGAAAAATGCTGCAGTGGGGCATGGTGGAGCAGTTACGTAGGGTAAAAAAAAAAAGATAATGAGTGGGCCTAAATTTACCTGGCATATAAGTGTAATATGTGGATGGAAAGGGTATTTCTAATACTTTGAGGCTGTGCAAAGACATTTGTCAATTTCAGCCATTTTCACAGAAATCTTTGTGGAAAACATCTTGGTTACATATTGTAAAAAAAAAAACAACATCAAAAATTGGCAAATTTTTCAGCACATCAAAAAATGCTGTTTTCTCTTGAAGTTGCTTAAATTAACATCACCATAGTGTCAGGTATATTGTTGACTGCAACTCCTGCAATTTTGATGCAAACAAAATTAATTGGTCTAGGACTGGAGAATATCAATATGAAGGGAAGTCTGGTTACATAGGGTAAAGTTTGGTTACGTAGGGTAAATTCTCAAGTCCTCGAGGCTGGTAATCAAAATTATCTGTCAGGCACAAATGATTTAATATAATCCCAATATCATGCTTGGAGTGAATAAGTATAAATAATGTTTAAAACCTATAATCATTAAGCTTGATATATAAACCAGGACTCTCTTGGGCAAGTAAAGTATGAGACAAAAAATGTAAATGTGGACGTCAAATATAGTCTTTTAAAACAATGAAAATCAATTGGTTCTTTTTTTTGTAGACATCATTTAGAAACAGCAAAGTTGGTTTTAGGACTCCCAAACAGTTATGTATCAGCTACAAATGACAAAATAAGTCTATCTTGAAGGTTTTTTTTCACCCAACATGTTCATAGTCCCCTGACTGTGCCCACTGGAAATAACTTCAAGCTTGCTTTAAATGTGCAATTGAAGCATTTCACTTTAATGGACTCCCATAAGACAGATTGGTGAAGCTTCAAAAAGGCAAAAGTTAGCATAATGCAATGGGTGCCATGACATTGTCAAGGTTATTTTCTAAAACTATGAGCCAAAAATGTGCTCCTTATCACAACCACTGAGCTGATCTTGAAGGCCAGAATAATATATTACCAGCGGCATGCTTTAAAAACTCTAATAGGGGAGCATTTAAGTCATCTTTGCTTCCTAGAACCAACTTGCAGCCCAAAGTTGTTGCCAAACAAAATTACCTAATATCCTCTGTTCTGACTGAAAATACCATTAATTGCCATGGCAACTGCATCTGCAAGCATAGTGAGAAAAACATGGAGCTTTCCTGGTTTCAAAAGAGTAAATCTTTCTTCTGTGGATGGATGGGTCTGCTGTTATCGAAAAGGAAATAGATTTGTGTCATTTGTCAAGGTGACACTGTGAATGATGGTGACTATTGGTAAACTTCATTACTGATGGCGACCTTCAGGTTCAGTCACACCTGAATGCAAGGATGTAAGTGTCAAACAAATAAAACTGGATGTAAGTGGACATCGCACATGTCTCACCTGCCATCATAACGCTGTTCTCCCTTCTGACCCTTGCAGTGAAACCAACAGTCATCGACGTGGGCATATATGTCAACAGCATTGGGCCTGTGTCATCCATCGATATGGTAAGTTTATTTCCTCTTTCTGTTTTGCTGCACATGCATACATTTGTCATCTGTCTGACATCCTCATACTTGAATAGATGCTATTCCTCATGCTGTGTTTGGAGGTCATGTAGACCGCCGAAGCTGTTTCTCTGCTGAAGTAAGCCAGGAAAGACAGGTGTGGATGCTTTGTTCATGCCCCGTGGATCAGCTCAGATTAAGCAAATGAGTGATTTTAAGAGCCTGGTAGAGACTACGGATTCTATGAAAGCTATCCACAGCAGTTTGTGTCTCAGTGGAAAGGAGGAGACGTCATCCTCAGGTTTGGGCATTAACGTCGTCATCTTTTTCGCTTGAGTCACATTATCTTTTTTTCTTTAGGGGTGCATCTATGAAACTGATCCCTAAAAACAGGACATGGGGACTACAAATTCAAATCAGATCTAGGCTAATACTATGAAGCAAGTTTGGAAGCACTTTGGGTCCATTTTAAAAATAAATATTTACTGGGATTTACTATTTTTCAGATTAAACACATTTTTATATTATTTTTACATTATTTTTATACAAAAATCTGCATGTAACATGATAAAAAGGACACAAAAATTACGTGATACTATTTTTCGAACATCTTTTTACTCTCTCACAGGTACATTTTGGCAATCGAACTAATTATACAAGGCAGAGTGTTTCACAAAAATGACTGCTATTGCAAAATTACTTGTGATTTATTTGTGTTTAAATGTGCAGGTTCCACATGCAATGCGAGTGGACACGATGGGTTACACATGAAACCTAGAATGAGACTGAGATTTCTAAAAACCTGAATGTCTGGATGAGAAAAACCACTAGAATCATCAAATTTAACACCGTGCCTTTATTTATAGCAGTATATAAGACCATTTACAGCCATGTTTTCCAAATCAAATGCACTGACATCTAGTAGCTTTTGATGTTCCTATTTTTGGTCCTATTTTTTGCCCCAATATTTATTAAGAATTTATTAATTTTGTATGGCTCAGAGTAAGAGTATAATTTTTGTTGCATTTATCTGATGTCATCATTAGGTACATCAAAATTTCTCTTATTATTGGGTCTAAAAAGCTGGCAAAGTGCCATGTCCTAAAATAAACCCAGTTTCATAGAAGTACCCCTAAACTGGGAAAAAGCATGGAAAAATTACCAGACGATTAGTCAGGGTTCCTGTGGGGTCTTAAAAAGTGTTACATTTACAAATCTAATTTAATACCTTAAAATAGTCTTTAAAAAGTATTAAATTTGGTATGGTAGGTCTTATGTTATGTTGCCATAAACTTGTTCGCTGTATTGTATTTAAATGTGTCTGGGAAATGTCCAAACTGGAAAGAAAATAACATTATTCTACTCAGTTCTAACCTGACAATTTATATTAAAAACAGGAACCAATTATCCCTTACTCTGCAGCCCCCGGTAAGACATGACCACAGAAGATTCAGTTTTGTGTATACTATGTATGTAATATCCAGTTGATGCCGATGTAAATAAATACATTTTCCTATATTTTGGGAGTCACAAATTTTTGGCAGTATGGCTGTGAAATAGGCTATGAAATGGGCATAAAATTCTGTTCTAAGTAGTCTTAAAAAGCCTTAAGTTTAACATGTAGAAAATTGTAGGAACCCTGCTAATCCTTTAAAACCTAATGTCTCTGTGGTGAGTATGCTGGGTGTATGATTTATTAAATGTTCATACAAATTAAACTGTTTGCTCAAAAGGAAAAATTTCAAAATGCACTGATCGAATAGACCTTGTTCTTTTAATAGACATCTGAGCATGCTCAGTGCAATGCTTCAGTGTGTTCCAGTTCACGTCCAACATCCTAAATCTGTGCCTTATTTAGTAAAAAAAACCTGTCAAACTTCAATTCCTCTGTCTTTTTCTGTTATTCCACCATATTTGTGACCCTAAAACACACAGTAAAACAAAACCACTGAAGAAAAGGAACATAAGCATATACTCACAGCAGCTTTTATGACACTGAAACAGCAGCCCATTGACCTGACGTAATGTCTCAGGGGTTAAAGTGTTTGTAAATTCTTAGATTATTATTATAGGCAGAAGATTCAGATGCCAAAAAAATTTAAGAGATAATGCAGCTGAAAGTTGGATGAGATGTAATTATCCAGTTGCTAACTTCAGACAGTGAAAGTATAAGAAGTCTGTTGTATGGCCTTGAGCTGGGTGAGCTAGATTAAAAGGATTCAACATTACACTATGTATATTACAAAGACTATGTTTAGACGCTGTCAGTAAATTCCACATTTTCATTCCATTTCATTTAAT
>JAPQRP010000014.1:13968741-13979286 GCA_037367295.1 Apogon hyalosoma
ATATAAATAAATAAATAAATGAACATTAACTGAGCCAGACAGTACGATGAAAGCAGTCTGTGTTTGATCATACCAGATCACCAGATGTCAAAATGTGACTGTTGCCTGGCAACATTAAATATTTCCAGATATAAAACTGATTTAACCTCTCGTATTGTCAGCGCTAGCCTGCAGCTAATATTATTAAAGATTAAATCTGCATAGTCAAAATTAATTTCAAATGATTGCAATGAAAACAGTGTTATAGAGATGATGTGTGATGCAGCAACAGTCACTGCACCATGATATTAATACTGTTATTTTATCATGGTACACAGCTGCATTCAGATAAAGGTTTGAATAACCCAAAAAGACCCAAATATCCACTGGTGACCAAAGCCATCTACTGATCTAAAATGCTGAATAACTTTAAAACCACTAATCCTCTTAATGTGTTGAAATAATTGATATTAAATGCAGTTTATATTTTCATGGTCATCAGATATGACCCATCTGGACATTCAGAGGCTCCGTAGTTACCATGGAAACACCGTCAATTTCTACAACATTGATTCACCAGTAAAACCCATGTAGTTGGATCAGTGACAGTGGATGGAAACGCTGGGTTTATTTTCAGTTAATAATAGATTTTACTGAAAAAGTCACTTTTTCTTCAGTTTTCTCTGTTTTTGAAATAACCCTCAAATGTAATCACATTAGGATGATTTAAGTACATGATCAGGAAATTAAATATAGGAAAATACCTGATTTTCACTGAAAAAAACAAAACAAAACACAAAATATATAGGATAATATGATATATGGTGATAAACCACTTAAAGGTTAAATAGAGAGAAAAATTCATTTGGGAACTGCCACAAATATAGCACTGGGTCTTTATGGGTTAATGACATTAAGGAAGAGCAGCTGTCCACACTGAGGTTACGTTCAGACAAAAGGTCTTAATGCACAATTTGTGCAATACACAGTTTGTGTGCTTGTTCATATTACACATTAAATGTGATTTCTTTCCGTTTGAATTAAAAAACTGGCCTGAACTGAATGCGACTCTGAAGTGACTTGCATGCACAAAAGAGGTCCTGACGTAATATGTGACCACGCAGGCATGCACTGTGTTTACGGAAGTAAATATATTTTTCCCCACCACTCCTCCTCCTGGGACACAGAACTGTGATGTTTGTCATTTTTCAATGACGTCAAGGTCAGATAAATGTGACCCGGCTGTTCAGACTGAAGACTCATTGCAAAGTATCAGATACGCATCAGATTTAGGACCACATATGAATGTGGCCTGGGATGGATTTGAAAAAAGTCAGATTTGTGCTGTTCAAACTGTCTTTAACAGATTGGATACAGGTCACATATGGGCAAAAAAAAAACACAAACAGATTTGGGCCACATTTGCCTGCAGTCTGAACATAGCTTTAGTCCAAATGAATCATGTTAGAAGGCAGAGCATTACTATGGAGTCAAACACAGAGGACATTTAGGGTTCATCCCAAAGAACAATTTGGTAAATTCAATTTGAGATGGAAAATTGTTGCACATACTTATCATTCATTAAGTTGTTTTTGTGCTCTAGACTTTTAGGAGTCAGTAGCAGATGCAGTCTTCGAAGTAGACACTTAACTCCAGGTCATATTGGATGGTGGTTCTCATTTCCTGTTTCATCAGCTGAAGTGCATTAAATCCACTGCTGTTATATTCGGTTGCATATCTGTGGTGTGGCTTTTATGGTTTCCGTTTTGCATTGCACACTGGTCAGTCTTAAGCCCCTACAGATGGATGTGCAAATGTTCCTGACATTATCGCAGTGGTTTCCTTTGCACCACAACAATTTCTTCCCCACAAGAGTCTGCTTATTAGATGGAAAGACAGTTATCAGTTCATTCAAGATACAGCTGATAAAATGCTGTTATTGCAAACTGAGAAGTGTAGATGCCCTGTAAGTGAGCAGATTTGAGGAGAAAGCTGCAGAACTGACAAGACGGTCATGGCAGATTGTGAAAGAGAACCTCAGATTACCTTGTTTTGGCTCATCACAACTGAAAATACCACAAGCATAGTTATATTTGTTCATATCCACAAATTATTAAATCAAATCTAAATTCCAACTCTGAAACTGTTGACTGATTTGGGGCATTTCAGTCTGCTCTTGTTTCTTTTTATAACCACAACTAGCTATGCAAATGAAGCTTATTCCAAAACTTAGTTATTCTTTGTACCTTCATACTGTAAATGTCCACATTTACAAATCCAGTCATCTTTATTAGCCTTTAAAAAGTTCTTAGTGAGACTTTGAGGTTTGGATTCAAAAGAAAAAGCACTCAAGAGCCTCTGCTAAATAGGAAGCCTGCCCACACACACACACACACACACAAAGTAGGGCACACACACGCTACAGTAATGAAGTTGTTGTGTGCTGCTGCCTGTAGTGGGTCACTGGGGCATGGCTGGGCTCGACTCGCTGTGGGAGCCCAAACTTTGTTTCAGTAGAGCGCCGAATCCCACTGTGACATTTCAGTGATTTTCCTCGGTGTAAGCGCTGATTGGCTTCACCCTGTCAGGACTGATGGACACTGGTCACTTGAATGTGGATCCCTGGTTGCCCCCAGGGTTGACTGGAGCAGAATTAGTGCAAAGTTCCAAGTCTTTTATCTCCATTTTTCCTGCCTCTTGGTTTCTTTCCCCATCCTTTTTTTTTTTTTTCTCAAATGTTCCATTTGTGTTACACTGTCAAAGAGAAAACAACAGATTCTTCAGCATGGCCTGGCATAGCTTGGCCTCGCTTCCCCCCCCCCCATCTTTCTATTCACACTAGGCTGCACACGCTGGACCTGCACTCTTCATCTATCATGTGTCCTGAGACCCACATTTAGTGTTTTCGCCTCCTCTGGACTTTATGTGTTTGTGTGGTTTCCACTTGAAAAACTGGGTCAAATCCTTTGGGAATATTAGCTGCATAAGTCATATTGATCATACACATGCACACACACACACTCACTCACACACACTGTCTGTGCTGCTTCAATATGGTCAGCAACCAAACTCTGGAAACTCAGGAAGCTTCTCATCTGCCTTTGAACAAAACACATTATCTCTCCTCATTTGCTTCAATGGTAATGGCCATTGGCTGGGATGATGCAATGCCAAATGAAGCTGATAGTAATTTAGGGCATACTGTGATGAATGGATGAGTGATTAAACAGCATTAGCGACATTAAAGTCAAGAGAAAGTGCTGGGCTTTTATAGCTGGTGCTGGGAGAGTCAGATAACACAGCCAGTAAATTAACTGACTAAGGCACACTTTGACATCAACATTGCATTCCAGTCGTCTGTCCGCATGCCACTGAGTGGGTGGTGAACTATAGAGTGGAGTGTGCATCGACCAAGCATAAAAAACATCAGAACCACCTGTTTGATCCAATAGGCTCGTAGAATAGATACATTTGGTGGAACCATGTAGTAGCTGGGATTCAAGGTTGATATTATCAGCATCAACCCCATTTCTGAGATGTAACACACAAGTTGGGTTAAAGTTTGTGATGTTAAGACCTTGAGACAAGGACTAGATAATGTTCTTAAAAAAACAAAGTCAAGTATGGAGTTCTCAGTAAAGAGGTATTTGAACTTGAGTGTTTCCAGTTTATGGTATTTTTTTTACCAATACTCCACTACATCCCAACAGCAAAATTGGATTGGATTTAGTCATCAGATCATACTGCTTGCTATGTACTATACTACTATATGCTATACAATACTACTATTTTGTAAAAAAAAAAAAATAGTATAGGAGTCTACATTTTACTGCAAAATGATTGTCTCCTTTTCATACCTGAGGTACATTTTTCCAGTATTTATATTCAGGTTTTGAACGGAAATGTTTTAGTTTTCCTTTAACATTTCACCCTGTAGTATTTTATTTATATATTACAATTGTGCATTCATTTTTAATAATTCCAGTGTTGTTTATGTGAATTAAATACATGTAGACAATGTACTTGATTTGATTTTAAACTTACTGGAGGAATAAAAATGTTTTCATCTTTTAGAAAAACTGTTTTAATGCACTCGAGAGCTGTTATTCAGCCTTAAAAGTACCATGTGTACTTGTAAAGAGAGTTTTCTTTATAGCACATCTGCCTGTAGAAAAAAAACAAACTGATATTGTTGAATATTATCTTACTTCTGCCTGAAGGCTAAGAGTCAACAGATTGACTATGGCAGTGCCAATTAGCAAGGGTGAAAAAGAAAGTGCCAACAGGAGTGGTCAGTTTTTGCAGGAGATTTACTAAAGACAGAATTTTCAATTGATTAATTTAAATGATGACTAGCTTTTTCTATTAATAACACACTGAATGTTCTATGCACGTGTTTCTGTCTGGAAACAGTAAAACAGACCAATAGAAACTGCAGAAAGAAGGACTTAGAGGATGACTGTAGGTGAGTCTAAAATAATGACTAAAATACTTTAAAAATCACAATGTCCAGTAATAAGTCAGACCTGGTCCTGGTGAGGGTTGGACTCTGCCAGTGCTGCGCTTTGTCACCGGTTCTGTTCATAACTTTTATGGACAGGATTTCAAGGCGCAGCCGGGTGGGGGAGGGGGTCGAGTTCAGTGGCGGGAGGATCTCGTCTCTGCTTTTTGCAGATGATGTGGTCCTCATAGCTTCATCGAGCAGTGACCTCCAGCTCTCACTGAGGCAGTTCACAGCCAGGTGTGAAGCGGCTGGGATGAGGATCAGCACCTCCAAGTCTGAGGCCATGGTCCTCAGCCTGAAAAGGGTAGAGTGCCCACTCTGGGTCAGGGAGGAAGTCTTGCCTCAGGTGGAGGAGTTCGACAGGCGGACTGGGGTGGTGTCTGCAGTGATGCGGGCACTAAACTGGTCTGTTGTGGTGAAGAGGGAGCTAAGCCGAAAAGCGAAGCTCTTGATTTACCAGTTGATCTACGTTCTGACCCTCACCTATGATCATGAGCTTTGGGTAATGACTGAAAAAAATGAGGTCCTGAGTACAAGTAGCTGAAATGAGTGTCCTTTGAGGGTGTCCGGGCTCAGCCTTAGAGATAGGGTGAGGAGCTCAGAGTAGAGCCGCTGCTCCTCCATGTCCAGAGGATCCAGTTGAGGTGGTTTGGGCATCTAGTGAGGATGCCTCCTGGACGCCTTCCTGGGAGGTGTTTCAGGCATGTCCATCCAGGAGGAAACCTCGGGGCTGACCCAGGACATGCTGGAAGGATTATATCTCTCAGCTGGTCTGGGAACATCTTGGGATTTCCCCGAAAGAGCTGGTAGAAGTAGCTGGGGAGAGGGCTGTCTGGGCTTCTTTGCTGAGGCTGCTGCCCCCGCGACCCAGACCTGGATAAGCGGATGAAGACGAGGACGAGCAGTGTGTTTATGAAGGCTGATGTGGATCACTGTATGATGGAAGTAAATACAGGAGGGGAAAGACGCATTCCACAGAAGAAATTCAAGTAGACTGGGACATGACGCAAAGGAGACGTGACATTTGTAGGAGGCTATTGAACTGAATTCTGACTTCTATTTGCAATTTATGCCTCTGAACAAACCTTTGTGGTGAATAGATTTATTCGACATGGCTGGTAGGTTATTGTTGTTTTTTTTTAATTATTATCATTTTTATTAGTAACATCTGCTTGGAAATCTGATCTTGGTGAGCTGAGTACTAAATTATATTTCAGTATTTCATGTGAACTTTTTTTCTTTTTTCCCCCAAGCCTCGTGACTTAATAATAATCATACATAATTCACAGTCGTTTGATGTAAAATTAGCCTCATTGTTTGTATTTTCTGTATTATGGATGATGACTGAATAAACCTAAACTTAATGTGAAGTAAAACCTCTTCTTGACTTGCTGAATGTGTGATTTCGTAACGTCATATCAGTGCGCTTCAATAATAAATGCATATCCAACAATGATCTCTCTCAAACAATTACTCTGTTCTTCCAAAATAAGAAAGTCCCATGGGGGGAGCTGGAAGTGGAAGGAGTTCACTACCTACCTACCTACATACTTACCTACATACATACACACTAGGGATGGAGAGATTCACCAATTTGAATTGGTGGTCCAAAACAGACTTTTGCGATGCGACTTTACCGGTAGCTTTACTTTACTTTATCTTACTTTATTGATTTTGCACATACATAACATTGATCAAAATCATAATAAAACAGTAGAAGTGCAGGAAGAGGCAGAAAGCTTAAACTGGCTTGTTTTAAAGCCTCCATCTAATAAATCCATAAACATTATAAAAGTTATGAGACTTCCATTGTCTATACACATTCAAAATACAATAAAAGGACTATCTATCTATAGATATAGATATATATAAATACACATACACCCATACATATACACATACATACGTATAAATACAATATCATTATTTATTTCCTTAAGTATTTCTTAAAGGATATCTCTGATGTGCTATTTCCAAGAACATGTGAAAATAGGCTTCACAGTTTACATCATCTATACCTAATACAGAATTGAGCTCTTGATGTGACACATTTAGGCAAATGAAATTGTTGATTTTGATGAGTATTGTATCTATGAACTGCAGCATTAGCAGCAAAATACAAAATGAAATGCTCAGGCAATATACTTTGATTATACGGAATTCTATACATAAAAATACAAGTTTGGTAGATATTAATATGAAAAATATTAAGTAAATTTAGTTTGAAAAATAAATTAGCAGTAGAGGTCAGTGTCTTGGAGTGGGTTGCAATTCGAACAAAGCGCTTTTGTAAGATCAATATTTTATTTAAAGTTGATGGGAAAGTGCTTGCCCACACTATGTTACAATACGACAGATATGGATAAATTAAACAGTAATATAAAGCAAATGTACATTTTAAATCAACATAATGACTAACTTTTCTTATAATGCCAAGTGATGTATTTATTTTTTTAGTCACCCAGTCAATGTGCTCTTTCCAATTTAGGTTATCATCTACAATAACACCCAGGAACCTGGTGGATGAGACACGAGCTATTTCAGCTGAAGCAGTTTTGAGGTTGGGGCTCGTCAAAAATTGTTTTTTACCACTAAAAATCATATAATTTGTTTTTTTGATATTCAAAGTTAATTTGTTACTCTTAAACCACTTATATACAGATAATCCCACATTGGCTTGGTTTATAAATGCATCAGCATTAGAATGAGACATAATCAAAGTGGTATCATCCGCAAACATCATCGGAGTAAGAGCATCAGAAACTGTACACAAATCATTTATGTAGATTAAGAATAATAATGGACCTAAAATGGACCCCTGGGGTACTCCACAATGTATACCTAATCTATTCGAATTGCAACCATTAATACAGACATACTGAGATCTATTGCCAATGTAATTTTGCAACCATTTGAAAGCAGTTCCATGAAAACCATATTTATGTAATTTTGAAAGTAGTATATTATGATTAACTGTATCAAAAGCTTTTGATAAGTATAAAAAAAATACAGCAAATAAATGTATTATCTAATGCAGAGATAATACTATCTATTAAATAAACTAAAGCCAGATAAGTACTGTGATTTTTATGAAAACCATGTTGATGTTTGTAAAAAAAAATTTAATTATTTACATGACAAATAATTCTTCTGTAAACTACTTTTTCAATTACTTTAGAGAAGCATGGCAGTATAGATATAGGTCTGTAGTTATTAAAACACTGTCATCTGCTTTAAATAGGGGTATGACCTTAGCTATCTTTAGATCTTCAGGTACAACACCAGTGTTTAGGGACAGTGAAATAATATGAGCTAATGGCTTCAGTATAAATGGTTTTATTTGCTTCACGAGCCAGGTAGATATGCCATCATGGTGAAGATAGTTTTAATTCATCAATGGTTTCACCTAGTTCTTTAATGTCAGAGGGCTGAAAATGCATCATCTCCAGATAGCTGGATTGTATGTATTCCAGTGGATCTTTATTAGAACCTGACATAATTTTCACTAATTCAGGACCAGAATTAACAAAGAAAGCACTGAATTTCTGAGCTATATCAAAGGAATTTACATATGTTGTTCCACCATCAATAAATATTGAGGGTATGACATTGGTGGAAGTAGCATCTTTTTTCAGTAGCTCATCCAAGTACTCTTAATGTCATTGGAAGTATTTTTTTTTAATCTTGTCTAAATAATACTTCCTCTTAGCATATCTTAACAAATGTACATAATCATTCCTGGCTTTTTTTGTAATTATTTAGAGTAAGGGGAGTTGGATTGGACAAAACATTTTATAAAGTTTCATTTTGATCCTTGACATTTTCAACAGATGAGGTGTAAACCATGGCTTTTTAAATCTTTGACTTTGATTTTTGAAAAATTGCCCAACTGGGAAAGAGTCATTGAAATTAATTTTAATAAGCTGCATGAAACATTTATATGCATCATCTGCATTTGTCTCCAAGTACACCTTATCCCAAGAGGTATCACTTAATTTTTGTTTAAATTTGTCCACATTTGATTTGCTCATGTTCCTTTTCAATATAGTTTTCTTTTCAGTTTTATAACCGTTTACTGTACGAGAACAGACTTGAAATATAAGAAAATGATCAGACAAATCTGAATAGATGACTCCAGATTTACATTCATAGTTTAAATAGTTTGTAATTATATTATCAATTAAAGCATGATATTTGTCCCTTACTCTTGTTGGTTTGTGGGTTAGAGGGAAAAAGTAACTGGCATAGAGTATTGATGAATTCATCCGTTTGTGCTGTCATTTTAGTTTTTAGAATATCTATATTGAAATCTCCCAAGATGTAACAGCTTCTTTTCAGCGTTTACCATATCTAGAGATATAGATAGATAGCTTCAGTGTGCATTGGATACAACTGTCAGCTAAATGCGCAATGTATCTTTCTTAGCATGTCTGCATCGGTAAAACCCATGGTTACGTTGATTATTGCATAGTTTATCTCCTCTGCACCTGTATTTTTGAGGTGCCTTGAACGCACCATCACTATCTTTTGGTGTTGTGTTATTAAAACATACAGAAGCCGGGTGGCGCGGCTGCAGCTAATAAACAGCAAACATGGAGGGAGAAGAGGAGATGTTCAGCTGACCTTTTTTATTAAGAGGCCAAAAAGAAATTGCCTAAATAGATGTATTGTATAAGTAGAGAATGACATTAAAAGCAAATGTAATGAAAAAACTATTTTTATGATTTAGTGTTTATTAGGAATAAAACAATCCTCTGTCTGTGCCATGTTGAATTGCATGTTTTTTTAAAGTTGATTTCATTGGTTTGCTTCATAGAAAACAATCCAGTATCAAATACATCCTTCACAGGGAAAGAGAGAGGACAAAAGAATTGCGATGTTTAGAAACCAGATGTGGGCTTTTAAATTCTTTGTATCGTGTTGAATCACATCATGAATCGTATTGAACCGAATCGCATTGTACGAAGTCAAATCATTAATGAATTGCATCATGAACAGGACTGAATTGTATCGCATTGTATCAGCAGGGGGCTTCACTGCATCGTTAATGTATTGCATTTCTCACAGCGTATCGAGATGCTTATCGAATCGGCCTCAGAGGTGACGATCCACATCCCTAATACACACATAAAAATGGCCAAAATTCACTGGAGGATTAAAATCTTTTTTATTCGATATCTAAAATATCACTACTCTTGCTGTTATCAGTCTACGTACAACAGTTTTTAGTGGTACATTAAAAACCTGGTTGTGTTGCAGTCCTACTTTCAAGAGCTGTCGGATACTGCATTATTTTTAGGAGGTAATTGCTAATGTATTGGCCTCAGTGTGTCCACAGTCGCTGTCATTAGGAGGACAGTCTATCTTTAAAAATGACTCGTTTCCATCTCACATATGAGTCATGTGTCAAAGCAGACAGTGTTGACCTATTGTAACACACATCTTTATTTTGACATATATGCACTGATTGGTTGTTATTTTTACTATGGTGCAAACATACATACATGTATCATGTGGATGCTTTCTTCAGACTCAAACACAGATGAACACTTATGATCAACTCACACCTTCCACTTAAGTGTGAGCAATTATCCAGCAGTACGCATGGCTACACATGACCAGAAGCTCATTTCAAATGCAAGAATGCTCTCAAGCAAATAAAGCAGAGAATAAGTCAGAATGTAATGCGATGTATGCAGGTGATAGGTTACGCTGTTCGTCATGGATCCTTGCATGTAATGAAAGTTTTTTTTTTTTTTTTAGATGTCTCTAAGGCCACATCACCACACAAGTTTTTGCTGCAGTTTGTTAAAATCTGTCATGGCGATGGTTCAGTGGCTGTGATGCAGGCAGAGAATGGCCCAAAATAAACCGATCAAAATCTGTTTGAGGAAAGAAAGAGAAATGAAACAATCGTGCCAGAAATGAACCAAAGCTAAGAAGTTATTTTATTTTTCTTATGAGGCTTGTGTGTGTCTGTGTGTGGGTGTGTGTGTGTGTGTGTGTGTAGGTGTAGATGTGTGTGTCTGTGTGTGGGTGTGTGTGTGTGTGTGTGTGTGTGT
>JAPQRP010000014.1:13979386-13990980 GCA_037367295.1 Apogon hyalosoma
CCCCCCCCCCCCCCCCCCCCCCCCCCCCCCCCCCATCACACATGTTGTTTTTTTTTTTTCTCACTAACATGTCACTTTGAATTTATCTCTGGTGAATTGTATGTAAGTAGCACATTAGTCCAGATAAATGTGTTTACATGAGTAATCTTTGAAGAGATGTCATTCTGAGCCAAGGAAAACGTCCCTGTTTGACAGATGCAATATTTCAAAGCCAGGCGAGTGTGTACTGTGTGTGTGTGTGTGTGTGTGTGTGTGTGTGTGTGTGGTGAGTTTTACAGTGTTTTCGGCTTTCTGTGCTCTGAGTCCAACAGAAAAGCAGTCTGTTCATGCTCAGGCTGCCTGTGTGCTTGCATGAATTTACATTTGTGCTGCTTTCCTTTGTGCACTTCACTGTTTCGGATGATAAACTCAGTGAAGTACAGGTTCTGTGTGAGCGATTCCAGACATTTTTTCGACTTCCTTCCCTCTACTTTGATCACTTCTGCTCACTGAAATCCTTTCTTCTCCGCATCTTCCGTTGTGTCTAGCACGGCGCGACTGATTAAGACTAAAAGTTTATCCCATTTGATGTTTTCGTGAAACCTGACTCATCCAGGTGTGCCTTCCTATGTCAAGGTCGTCTTTTGCGCAGATAGGTAACCAAATTAGCTGACACTTGAGTCCCGGACATATCGAACGCATTTATCATTCCATAATTAAAAGAAAAAGAAAGACAAAGTGGGGGACAATGAGTCAGAGATGAAGAGAGAGATTATTATTCTCATTGGCACGCCATCAATCTAACACAGCCTTTAGTCTTTGCCCAGAAATCCTGCATCTATCAGTCACTGCGCACATTTTGAAGATGTTATCACTGACCCAAAACATGAGCAGGTCACAGCACAGACGCAGTTTTAATTTACCGTGATTGAGTGCTGTCAAATGGGGGTGCATTTTTTTTTAAATTTTTGTTTACAGTTCTCTCCTAACTGCGAGCAAGTAATCAACATTATAATTAGTCTGACAAACTGTTATGCTTAGTGTGGAAGACTGAAAGAAGAGAAGCATGGAAAAATGTCTTTTACTTCCTTAATTATTGAGAGAATATGTCAGATGAAACCACATCTTGACAGTCTTGACTGTCTGCGTGTCTCATTACAGTTAGAAGTAATGTAATTGTTAAAAAAAAAAAGCTTCCCTCTTCTTTCTTATGACCTTAGAACAAAGCTTTATATTGATTGACTTTATATTTCACTCTTAGAGGTTTCAGTTTCCACTTCCTCTAAAAGTTTCCTCCATTTAATTCTAGTGGATAGAAGTTCCTGGCATCTCAATCACTGATGATGCTTTATACCAGGGGTGTCAAACATGAGGTCCGTTGGTCAAAACCAGGCCTGCCAAAGGGTCCAATCTGGCCCATGGGATGAATTTGTACAAGATGTGGATGTCAAATTCATTTTAGTTCAGGGGCCACATACAAGACAATGTAATCCAAGTAGGTCAGACCAGTAAAATAATAACATAATAACCTATAAATAATGGCAAACCCAGTTCATTCTCTTTGTATTAGTGTAATTACATGGACATATTTACATTTACAACCTGTCCTTGTGCAGAAAATGTGAATAACCTGAGCAAATATGAACAACATGAAATGTTGTAAGATAATTAAGTGTAATTTTGCCAATATTCTGCTTGTTACTAAATGTTTTTTTTTGTATTTGTAGATCTTCTCTGATCTATAAGTTGTAACACATATGTAAATGATAAACTGAGGCATAATATTGTTAAAATTGCTCTTGAAAATGTTCAGGCTGTTCATGTTATTCACATTGTTTTTAAAGGATAGTTTGTAGAGGTAAACATTTTCATAATGTAATTTTACTTTTTTTCACTCTGAAACACAAAGAAAAGTTTGGAGTTGACACTGTTTCTCAGTTATTATGTTATTATTTTACTGGTCTGGCCCATTTAAGAACATGCTGAACTGTTCAACAGCCCTGCTTTATACCATGCGACTCCACTTATGTGCATCAGGTTGATCACACAGGTGTGTTTTACATAGAATTAAAGCACACTCATTGTAAATTGCCTGAAAAACACCAGTACATCATCAAATCATGCAGAAAATGTAAATGAGATGCCTAGGATGTATTTGAAGAGGGAGCCTAGACTCCCTCAACTCTGAGAATTGAATGTTTATTTTGTTGTTTTAACACATGTCATTTTGGATCAACCTCTATGTGCAAAAAACCCATTATGAAAGAAAGTGCAACTGCAACAGGGCACTGAGTAATTGAGTCTGTAGAGACTGACGGACATCCACTCTGCTGAGATGGATGATATTTCCGTAGCGGACACTTACTAAATGCACAAAAACGCCTGTCTGTCCATCTCCAAACCTGTCTGTCTGCTGTCTCTACAGGGAGCACACATCAAAGAAAGAGCTTCTTGTGACACCCCTTCGAAAGATCGTTTCATCTGCTTTTATTCTGTCTAATAATAATCACTGGTAGTGCCAAGAGCAGCACAAAAGGCTCAAATTGGCTATAAAACCCAGTGCCTTGAACACGAATAAAGAAAATAAAGTTGTGATAATTTTCCAAATGGCTACTGAATCTCTCTTCTCAGCAAGTATTCGTCACAGTCATGTTTTGTGTATGATTGCTCTCTGATTCCAGACTGTACTTTATTCTGAAAATAATCTTGAAATATGTACCTGAGACCTTTTTTGTGCCGAAGTAGAAAACTGGCCGGAGGTGCCATTTGTGGAGGTGGATGTATTAATTCTCACAGGCCTTGAAACAAGAATATTTTCCAAACTACTGAGCTTGAGGTCTTTCTGTTCAACATGTAGGGCTATAATAAGTGTCAAATAATTAATGACTGAAATCTTATGACTTACTATGACTTATACTTTCTGCTAGTATACCATAGTATAATATAGCATAGTACAGTATAGTGTAATGAAGTATAGTATTCTATAGTATAGCATAGTATAGTATAGCATAGCATATTATAGTGTAGTGTAGTATTGTATAATATATTATAGCACAGTACATAACAGTATAGTGTAGTAAATAGTATAGCATAGTACAGCATAGTATAGTACAGTATAGTATATTATAACATAGTATAGTATACCATATTATAGTATAGCACATTATAATATAGCATAGCATACTATACTATACTATAGTATATAACTAATACATTACCATGTATTGTACAGAATATGCACTGGATGAAGTGGAACCACCAGCATTAAATAAATCAAACTGTCACTTCCATTTGTCTTTTAGGCTTGTATTTGAATAAAAATCTGTCTCACGTAGGCAGATTTGACCTATATTTGAAATATAGAGAAAATAAATTACAGTTCATGACAGGCACTTACAGAAGTTAAGCTGACGTTTCTATTTGTTCAGTCCAGCAGGTTTACGCAGGTTCATGGAAATGATTATCACCATTATGTATAATAATTGTGGTTAAGCTCATATAACTGTAATGAGATAATTGTGTAATAATTATGTCGTGCCGACTGTTTCTGTTACTGCCCTTCCTTCTAGTCACAGATCAAAAGTAGTGTTTTAGACCAAGCTACACAAAGCACAGGCCGTTTATTAATCAACCTGCCACAAAATGTCATCGCTGAATACTTCAGTCAGTTCACAGGAACTGACAAGGGGCTTCAAGATGATGAAGATATGCCACATGACACTTTACATACATGAGAACTACTATGATGGAGCTGACTCACTGAGAGAATGCACAATCTTTAAAAGCACTTTTATAGTTTTGTGCAGTAATATTTCAGAATCTGAACCTCCTCTTAAAGAAATGTGACTTAGAGGAATAGTTCGTCTTATATAGAGGTCAGCTGCTGGTGATAAACTACAGAGGAAACTCTTTGTGCCTTGTCCTTGTACAGCACAGAAATTGTGCTTTTTCCAGGTGTCAAACATCACTTCAAAGTAGATTTGAATGTAGACCCAGTAAATGGGTGTGTGACGAGTGTCCCTGCTTGTATTTTTTTTTTTTTTTTTAACCATGCTTGACCTTCATTGACACAGATCATGCATGTTCAGAAGAAAATGTTATTGGTTTGTTGCAAAGATCACAGCATTCTACACTGCTCACTAGAGGACAGAATTATATGACTTCATATCATTAGTCTCGCAGCATAAATTGCCTAAGTCATATTCTTTTGGCCAAATTGTGATATCAGCAAAAAATGAAGCAGCACTGGTAGGAGAGTAAAGTTATGCAGATATCACAATCTAGACTGGCTGAGAAGCTATATAAGGAATAGAGCTCAATATGTACAGGTGGGTCAGCACAAATCAAGATGTCTGGACATTGCCTGTAGTGTCCTACAGTACTGGGTTCCAAACTATTTATTTTATATATTAATGACATCTACAAAGTCAGTGATTTATTTAGATTTATTGTGTTTGCTGATTCCACAGATATTTTATGTTCTGGAGAAGACCTTCAGCAACTTGTACAAAAGACTCAAAATGAACTGAAGAAACTTAAACATTGGTTTGACAAAAATAAATTATTACTAAACATGAGTAAAACAAAGTATGTGTTATTTGGAAATAGAAAATGTGAGGTGGAAATGGAATTAATGATTAATCAGGCACCCATTGAAAGGGTATATGAAACCAAGTTTCTGGGTATTTTGATCAACAACAAGTTTTGCTGGAAACCATACATAAGATATGTGTGTTCTAAAATATCCAGGAGTATCGGAATAATCAATAAAACAAAGTATTTATTACCACAAAAAGCTTTACACATACTTTACTGCACGATGATCCTGTCTTATTGTGTTGAAGTCTGGGATAATACATATAAATCTAACTTACAAAAGATTTGCACACTATAAAAAAAAGAGTTATGAGGATCTTTAATCATTCAGGCTACAGAGACCACGTCAAATCCTTTACTTTTGAAATCATGACGATTAAAATTTTTGACCTAGTTATTTTTAAAACAGTGTTAGTCCTACACAAAGCTATGTTAGTTAGCCTACCGAGTAATCTGCAAAACATGTTCAAAATGAGGGATGAAGGCTATAATCTAAGGGGGGAACATAACTTCATTTACCCAGCGGTCCACACAACTCTGAAAACTATGTGCATTTCTGTTTATGGTATCAAGTTATGGAATAAACTTGATGACACTTTAAAGTCATGTTAGAATACACTGCTATTTAAAAGACAATACAAACAAATGTTAATCGACTCATACAAATGCTTTGAGTAATCAGATCACTTTCATATTTTGGTCTGTGTAATGGAAGATATTTTTGATGAGTTTATGTGTCATTTCAGGCATAATAAATATATTTATTAAATATACCCTGTATAGTTATGACTAGTTTCCTTGTTCTCTAGTTTGTGATAAATAGTTGATGAAGGAAATATATTTGGTTATGAATCTGACACTGAAAGTAAGGAACGGGCAGGACCAGATAACCTTTTGTTTCTTTCTGTTCCTTCTCAAACTGTGCTTACGAGTTCAATCATGTGCACATTTATGTTAAATGTATTGTATTCGTTCCTTTTTTCTGTGATTAATGACCATCGATGGGTGCATATGTAATTGACTTCTTGATTGTATTTATTTATTTTTTTACATTTTATTTCAGTTTGAGACAAACAAATAAAATGAAATTAAACAATTTGGCCAAAAATATGGCTTTTTACAATTATGCTATAAAGCTAACGATATGTTAATTAGAATTAAATAGCATAGAGTGGGTTTAATTACTCTGTGAATTAGGATATGTGGTCTGAAAAACAAGTGAATTTTTTTTTGGGGGGGGTTTCTATGCACCCACAGGTTTTTTTTTTTTAGAGCCAAGCACCAACTGTAAGTCCATAACTTCAATGTCAAAACATGAGCATCTTTGACAGATTTACTACATGTAACGACTCATAGTGATGTCCTGTAGTTTTTGACCAAGGAAGCTTCAATCTCAGGCAGAGAAGGCAACACGGAGGAAAGGTCAGAGGCTATTGGCTCACTCACTATTTTTTTTCCACTCTGCTGACTAGAAGCAGCTTTCAGACTCAGCCAATTATATTTAGAGCTTTTACTGAAACAGCACGAGGAAACCTGTATCTCATTGATGGTGTATTTTAACAATTTTACCCCCAACCCCCTCAAACAAGCTTAGCTGAACTAAAAAGGGATTATTATTATTATTATTATTATTATTATCATTATCATTATTATTGCTGCCAATAGTATTTTAATATCATTGCCAAGAATATAGTATGGAGTGCATGACTGTTGCATATGTAGCTGAATTTCATAGAAGGAAAATCTGTCTTGAGGATGCTCTACAGTGAATCCGTGCAGGAGTGAGTAGGCAAAACCGTAAATCCCTCCAAGCGTCTACAAAGTGCAACAAAGTGATATGCGTTTACCACCAGATAAGGGAATAAGTAAGAGCAGATGGAGCTGCAAGTTCTACAGTATGCACAGTGTCTGAAATCACTATTTTCATTGACTAGCCAAGGAAAAAAATAAACAAAATCCAGTCTAGCATAGCTTTTACCTCCTTGGTTTTGTGTCATGTTTACATCAAGGGGCTTGTAGTACTGAAATGCGGCAAATACTCTCGGCATAGCTTTTTCTTACAACTACTATGGTAGAAACTTTATTTACCAGTGTGCTACAAAATGTACCTATTTGATGCTTGGCAGGTTTTAATTTCAGACCTTGAGGATGCAGCCGTTAACTCTTTAAAGGAGTGATATTTTGCCTTTTTTTAGAAAAAAAAAATGGAATTATGCATTTTATAACATTTTTCTGTGGTCTACATAACCTGTAAATGCTATGTTTGGGGCTGAATTCTTCGTTAATTCAACTCCACAGGCCCATTTTCAACAATATTTCTGACTAGTGACATAGTGACATCAGAAAAGTTCTTTTGAGCGCTGGACCTTAAAATACAAATGACCTCCCCCCCGGCTGTTGACTGTGCTGCTCCAGTTCAACCAACAACTGAATATTTTAGGTAATCAACTCAAAGTTTGGACATATTTTCAGTATGGACTACAACCGCTGCTGATAAATAATTATATCGTACTCACAGAAATGTTCGTTGAAAGTCTTGACCTTATATGGGCAAATGTTGTGACATAACTAGTTATAGACACAAATTAAGAAGGAGTGAAAACGGGTTGTAGAAATCCACTCAATTTTTGCCAAAATGAATATAAAGATAGCTTTGCAGCACCTGGAGGGTTCAAATTCATACTTTATGAACTATTAGGGTCCAAATACACAAATAAATGAACCAAAGACTAATAAAAGTGGGTTTAGCAAAGTATGACCCTTTTGAAACCTGATGTGTCATCGCTGACATACCCTGTGCATATGCAGTTTGAATGGCCGTAACTCTTCCACTGTTTGTGCAATTGGAAAAGTTCCAACAGTTTCTGAAACCTGAGACATTGCGCTTTATAGATTTTTTTTGGGTCATTAGGATAATTTCGCTCATGCCTGTACTAGAAGCTGGAGAATAATCCATTTTAGTAGAATTAGAACATGCAGTTAGTTGTAAATGACTGCTAGATTTTGAAAATTCTAAGTGCTCTGGAAAAATGGGCAAAAGGACTCACTCAGAGCGTATTTTCTAAACTTTTAGTTAGTCAAAATAAGAAAAAAAATTTCAGACTGACCATTTTAGGCTTAGGGTTTAAAGGGTTCAAGCAAAAGCAGAAACTACAACATTATATATGAGGTTAACAGAATAAAATGTGTTCAAGTTATTGACTCAGATCACTGTGTAATGTCATTATGTATTAGTATCACTACACTTTGTAACATGTTCCTTGATAATAATACATTTGACGTTTTATTTTGTCATGCATGGGTCCTAACGTGTAGTGCACAGATTACACTTACATAAGTTATAATACTAAATAGGTATTCAGTCACAAATGGCCTTTTTCATTCATACACTACCGATGGAATTTCTTTCTTTTTATTTTGGAAAGGAATGATTATATGTGTATGTGTTGACTGGGGTGATATGGCCAAGAAATTCAATCTTCCTTCTTTTTTTTCTCCCCTAATATTCTGGCCGGTTTACAATTTTAGAAATAATACATCACAGGAAGTAAATAGGTTGCATTTTGAAGTTTTGTTGAGCTTGAAAGGTCTCCAGAGGAATAATCTTGATGATTTTGTGATTTAACCCCTCATCAGGCGAGTGACTATGTTTGGTAATTTCCACATGTGTTACAAGTGACAGCAACAGTTATAGTGAGGACAGTGAGGCGACAATCTCGAAATGTGGTCTACAGGGTCTGTAAGGTCCACCTCTGCATGAACAGTGAGTGTGTCTGGATCAGTGCTTATGTTGTTCTAAAATACATGTTCCTCTCACCTTATATGTGGTGTTCTTGTATTTTTATAGATACGCTTCAAGCATTTTTTTTTTGTGCCACTTATGGGAAAGTAACCAAATATGGCAACTTCATTGACCTTGATTTTCTATATGACAATTTTTTTTTAAGTCACAAAAACAATAGTCTTGTTATGTCCTGCAATAACACACTAAGGTTGAAAGTTTTAATTTGAGAGTATTTCTATGAGTGACCTATAAAGGGTTAAGCATTTTTCTTGATCTTCAGTAAGTAAAATCTCGATTTGCTAAGTTTATTTGATATATTACTCAGCCGCCAATTCGCATTGAACTCTGGAGGTGACTGCTCTTTATGTCACATCTTTTTCACTCATCACTTTTCACGCCATCTTCTGCAACACCTCCTCTTACCCTTGACATCAGTGTCTACAGAAATTGTGAAGCGAAGGTTTATAAATTAGTTATTTGAAGTTTGCACCTTACAGACTATACTCCTAAAGCGAGAACCAAAGATTAGCTTTTCAAAAGAATGAAGTCAAGCTTTTGGGCAGAATTCCCAGAATCTCTTTCTTTTTTCTTCCTTTTTGTAAAACCTATCATTATTTCCACTTTTAAACAAGCTACCTCACTCCTTATAGCCTCATTCTCCATCAGAGTTAGATAAAGAGAAACACAGG
This sequence comes from Apogon hyalosoma, assembly GCA_037367295.1. NCBI lineage: Eukaryota > Metazoa > Chordata > Actinopteri > Kurtiformes > Apogonidae > Apogon > Apogon hyalosoma. The sequence goes on from JAPQRP010000014.1 coordinate 13,988,435, forward strand.
TGTTGATTTACCTCAGGCCAGATGCTCAGTGAAGCACAGCCGACAGTCATTGCATCATTTTTCATTTAGTTCTCCCTCCCTCAAAGACAGACTTCAGCTAAACAACCAGCTATGCAAATGACTCCCTTTCTTTCAAAAGGTCTTCCTATTTGATACTTAGAGAAAAACAAGACAAAAGCATGCTTACGAGATTAGCTCCGCACAATCTTTGAAATGCCACCCATATCCGCAGGTACCGACAGCACAGTTTTGTTTATTACACATGTGACAGAAGTTCATCCTTACCCTTAAGCAGTGGTTGAATGCTTGTGTTTACCGGTCACATCACTGTGAGGGGTGTAACAACAATGCATTATGGGTAAATGAGTTTATTTAAATAAGGGGTGTGGCAGAATTAACCAAAAAAAAAAAAAATATTTAAATATTATTTCGCAATGATTAAGAAACGGCAAAATATGAGGACACCTTGAAATTGAACACGTCTCATGTTTATCTTTCTTCTTCTTGAGGGATTGAAATGTAGTCCAGTAACCAATTTGCCAGAGTCTGTGAGATATAAATATTTCACTTATAAATATTTATACCAACTATGCAGCATTGGTTTTGCCTCAAGAAATAAATTAGTCAGTGATCTGTGCTAAAGTTTGAGACTCACTTCACTGCAAAGCATAATATGATGAAGTGTGAGACAGTATTTTAAAGCTCACTGGGTTCTACTTGAGCACTGAAATACAGCAGAGATTATGATCAGCGAAATATTTATGGCAGGTCCAACAGGCACAAATGACTTTAATGCAGGGCAACATATTGATTTAATCTGAGGAATCAAGTTTTTTTGTTTGTTTTTGAATGATGCAAGATCAGGGCTCAAAAAAGTTTTACTACAATTTGTGTTGTATGATTTGTCATTTCCTACCATTCATTTAGGCTACATTCAGACAGCAGGTGTTAATGCACAATTCCAATTTTTTGGTGAAATCCGTTTTTGTGTGTGTGTGTGTGTGTGTGTGCGTGTGTGTGTGTGTGTGTGTGCTCGTTCACATTGCAAATTAAATGTGACTGCTATCAGTTTTGAATATGAACTGAATGTGACCCTGAAGTGACCCGTATGCACAAAAGAGGTCCTGACATGACACGTGACCACGCAGGCACAAACTGTGTTTACGGAAGTAAATATATTTTTCTCGCCGCTCCTCCTCCTGGGATATAGAATTGAGACATTTGTCACATTTCAATGACGTGAAGGTCGGATAAATGTGACCTGGCCGTTCAGACTGCAGTCGCATTGTAAAATATCAGATACGCATTGGATTTAGGACCACATATGAAAGTGGCCTGGAAAAATTGGATTTGTGCCGTTCAAACTGTCTTTAACAGATCGGATACAGGTCACATATGGGCAAAAAAAAAAATCAGATTTGGGCCACATTTGCCTGTAGTCTGAATGTAGCTTTGTTTTCTGTAAAGGGGCTAGAGTATCTCACTGGGCAAAGACAGGTTGCCAGTTGAGTTCTTTACAGCCACCGTGTCCTGTGGTTTACACAGAGAAAATGTGCTGTTTGGGTTCTAACAGTTTCAAAGCAAGTTTTTTTGTTTTTTTTTTAAATCAGCAGAAGTGTGGTTGTAGAGTATGGAGGTCATTCCACTAGAAAATTGTACACTTTTCAACAAAAAAAACATTGACAGAATACATAATTTTGCACCTCTCTATTAGATATAATAACAACTTGGAAAAGGATCCAAGCACCACCAAGTTATCTCTGAATGTGATAAATGTCAGTCCCAAGCGAATGCAATTACCAGACATCAATTCAACCAACGCAAGTGCAATTTCATACTTTCCCAAAATAACTATTACCAGGTCCTGCTCACAGGTTGAATACTGAAACCCCCAGACAACAGAGTAGCAGCAGTGTGCCATACAGAACCAGCCCAGCAGCATGTTACAAAACCTTCTTATGTGAAGAAGTCATGCACAAATGTACTTAGCTGCACCTGCCTCACAGGCCCCAAAGAGAGGCTGTTTTCTTTGCCAGGCCAGTGACTACGAGCTCATCTGCCGAGTGGTCGACTTTAAGAACTGCTCAGCTCAAATCACATCATGTACGCTTCTCAAGTAACATAATTTGCAAAGAATGAAAAAGATACCTACACCTGCGCATCAAAGCATTCATTGGATGAGAAAGAACAAGTAGCTTATCCTGTATAATAAAAGGGACGTGGACTCTGTGTTTGTGTCTTGGGCATCACACAAAATCCAGATAGAGCTGACTGCTGCAGTTTGGTATGCTTATGTATTTTTGGTTGAGGAACAGACTAGCGAAAACAGAAAGTTAATAGGATCAATATATTGGGAGATATTAGTAATTCTGGAATACAATGGCCTCCCAACGGCCAACTGTGTTGCTATGCCCAGAATCATAGACCACAATAGGGCTGCGTTGCCATGGTGTCATATTTCATGTGCAGAAACAGACATGTGAGCTGAAAGGTTATTCAACCAAGAAAGTAAAAAAAGTAAAGGAATGAACTGTTAACCCTTTAGA
>JAPQRP010000014.1:14001023-14013272 GCA_037367295.1 Apogon hyalosoma
AATACACCGCCTGGCCAAAAAAAAAAAAAAAGTTGCCACCTGGGTTTAACATTGCTGCAAAAAAAAAAAACAAAACAATAAAAACACTAAAGCTGAGGAAAAAGTGCTCAAGACAAGTGAAATTATCTGTCCATGCAGCAAGATAATTTCACTTGACAAGATTTCTTGAATAAAGATTGTTAAAACTCAAAATAAGCATGTCTACAGATGTATTTAGAGGGCTTAAAATAAGCATAAAATAAGCAGAAGAAATCTTACCAAGATAATTTTCACTTGTTCCATTGGCATCATGTTTTTTGTTTTTGCTTGCATTAAGCAAAAAAAATCTCAAATTAAGCAAAAAAAAAAAAAAAATCTGCCAATGGAACGAGTGAAAATTATCTTGGTAAGATTTCTTGAAATAACATTTTCAAGATCTACTGTTTAAAAATAAGTTCTTATATCTCACTGAAAAGTTACTTTTTGGGTGATTATGTCTTATTTTAAGTGTGATGAGATATTTTTACTAAAAATGAGAAGAAAAAAAAACTTGGTAAAATTTAGATTTTTGCAGTGTACAATCTCAAGGGGGCCAGACCCGAAAATAATAGTGAAAAATAAAATTACATGATGAAAATCAACAACACACATCAACATCAACAAACTATCCCTTAAAAAATTTACATAACATGAACAACCTGACCTTTCAAAACAATGCCTTAATCAAAGCTAAAGGCGGTCTGACGAAATATTAGAGTGTGACCTTTTTTTTGTGGTGACTTTTTTTTGGCCCAACAGTGTATTTTATCTGCAACAGAAACACTAATTAAAAGCACTCAATCTAAAAACTCCTGACAATTAAGAGTCGGGTTATCAGTGAGGTGAGGAAGAAATACACTGAAGTAAACAATTTGTGAGACCCTGTATAATTTAATTTCCATATCAAACGTCTAATGCGTATTTGAGTGTTTCCAGTGAGTGCTGCTGTGCGTTCTTATTTTCTTTGATGTGGACACATTTGTGTTGAAATAAACAACAGTACCAGAAAGACTAGACCAAGACCGCTAAGCACACACACACTTCACTCCTCACATCTCTTTCTGTCTGGATCCTGCTTTAAAAAAGGCTGTCAGATCAGTATATTGACTCTGCTTTTCTCTCCCCAGGAGTACCAGATCGATATTATCTTTGCTCAGACTTGGGTGGACACCCGTCTGCGCTACAACAGCAGCAGCATGCGGATCCTAACCCTGAACAGGTAGAGTGGCTTTGCTGTAGACTGTCAGGGGCAGTGATTATGTGATTTACAGGCGGCTTAATTAGTCTATTGTGCTGGTCATGATAATTGCAGCAGCATCTGTTTTATTTCAAGACTGTGCACAGTGTTTCTTTCTCTGCTGCAGCAACTGTTGTGCTTCAAGATTTTCATACTGTGAATATCTCATTTGAGAACAATATTCTCCACTCTCTTGGGAAGAGGCCCGTAATTAATGGAACAAATTGATTGATGTGCTTTGTTTTCCTCTTGTCGCCTGGGTATTTTATTATCCTCTTATTGAAAAGTACAGCTGCTTGATGCATTTGAGAGAAATCTGAAAGATTCAACAGCAATAATCTCTTACCTTCTGTCCCCATCTTATTCAACCAGCAATATGGTGGGCTTGATCTGGCTGCCTGACACCATCTTTAGGAATTCCAAGACTGCTGACTCTCACTGGATAACAACACCCAATCAGCTGCTTCGGATCTGGAACAACGGAAAAATACTCTATACTCTCAGGTAGACGCCAGCCAAGAACAGGACACGTGCAAACAAGAACAAAAGAACAAAACATTTATAATATATTCAATAAGTATTCACCTGTTAGTCAAAGGATAGAAGCCTGAGTGGACCAAACAGTAATGCATTACTCATTTTCTTTCCGGGGCCACATTCAGACTAATATGATCTCAAGTGGGTCGGACCAGTAAAATAACAACATAATAGCAAATAAATTAAGACAACTGAGTTTTCTCTGTTTTAGTGCAAAAAAAATGACATTAAATAATGAAAATATTTACATTTACAAACTATCCATACAAAAAAGATGTGAATAACCTGAAAAAAAAAACAACTGAAATTTAAGCGCAGTTTTAACAATATTATGCCTCAACATATCATTTATACATATGCATTATGGATCAGATCTACAAATGCACAAAATATTTAGTAACAGGGAGAATATTGTTAAAATTGCATTTAATTTTCTTTTCCGTTTTCTTCACATTAATTCACATTTTATCATTCAAGGACAGTTTGTTAATGTAAATATTTTTATAATTTAATGTGTTTTTTGCACCAAAAATAGAAAAAAATGAAAGACATTATTTATAGGTTATTATGCTTTTATATTTTACTTGAGGTTACATTGGTGTGCATATTGAACTTGAACCTTGACTTAATATCATCAGTGTAATTTTTGCGTCTAAAAAATTCACCCCGCAGGTTGGATTGGAACATTTGGTGTGCCGATTTCTCACGTTTGACACCCTTGCATTTAAGGCTAAGCATAACTTGCTTTGTTATCCCATTAGATAAGTTCAGTCTCTGCATTTTACCCATCTGAATACACACACACATTGTTTGCATTAACATTAACATATCGCACACACGTAACAGTCAGCTGCTGTTGAACCCACAACCTTCAATGCTGTGAAATGCCAACCACAACGCCATGGTTTGGTGCAATTTTACAGATTAATTGACGTTGGAAACGAGAAGATTTGGGTTGTACTGTATTTTGGATGTGCACAGTTAGTAGTCTTACTTTAGTGCTAGTCCTAAGTGCGGTTTTAGGTACTTCATAGCATTAAATCTGAAGTTTTGTTCTTTTTACATACAGAATTAAAATGCAGATTTACATTATTGATAGGCAATACAAGTCATATAAATTTGATGTGCAAATCTATAAAACTAAACAGCAATACGTAGTTATTAAGATGAACCCCACTATTATCAGCTTCGATAATTAAGATCTAAGGATGAATGCATTAATGCCTTTACGACTAAAATCCAGTAATATATATAATTCTAGGTCTTTATGCACCTTTACTTCTGCTAATTTGATATTTTGTACTTTTAACATATATTTTATACTGATTTTTTTCCCTCTAACTCAAAGAAAACATGCGGTTCCTGCATCGCTGCCCAGATGCAGCCGAAAATAACCTTTGTTTACCTCACAAGGACCTCTTGTTACCAAGAAATTTCTGATGTATTTTTGAGCAGAGGCCAAGACTGAAGTGGAATGAAGTATTATAGTTTCAGTTGCTCTTATACAGGCAGTCCAGGGGGACGGATGGTTCAGTATAAACCAATTAATTTTGATACGTGTTTGCATGACAAAGACTCAGCCTGTCGCACATCCCTGTTCATGTTTTTCTGACAGTCAGTGGTAGATGCAAAGGGTGTGTGTGTGGGTGTGTGTGTGGCCTTATGGCAAAATAACCTGCAGTGTCTCCAAAAAACAACCTGCGAGTGGCCATCTTTTTTTTAATTTGAGTGGCATCTGAGTTTATGAACCCTCAAGCTCTGACATGAGCCTCTCGGTCTTGAGGTTCCAATTTCACCTGTGTATCTAGGATTTCAAACTAGACCTGCCAGAGAGCAAATACCACCAAGAGTGTTTTGTTTGAGTTTTTATCCTCAGCCTGTTGGAGAGCTAGATGTATGTCCTCTGCTGCATTAGGGTAGATTCAGGGGCTGTCATCAACAAGCAAATAAATCCAACCACTATTTAATTAGTGCTTTACATATATGAGGATGTAAATTCTGTTTTATATAGAAATCTATATAATATTCACAATAATTCTGAATATAAACACCTAAATGTATTCAGCATAGGGATGGGAATTGATGAGATTTCATTGATTCCAACATCATTGATTCTGCGTGTTGGTCATATTCTAAATCGACACCTGCTTAATTTTCTCTGTGGAAAACCTTTAACCTACACACATTCTCAGCATTAAGGCCATTGTTTTATCGTCTGAACACAGTAAAAAAAAAAAAAAAAAAAACACTCACTCCTACTCCTAACACTAAAACAGAGCTTTGGCTCTGCTGCCTGGTAATTAGCTCGGTCCAAAATTATACAATTAACGTGGTTCTAAGACGTAAACATGCGCCTGTAGGCTCCAGCTTGCGGCTATACATCTTAAAATAGTACAATGAAACCTATAGGCTTTAAATTAGTTAATGTGCATCTCATACGAGCACATGCAAATGAATGTTCTTCTCTGAGCTGCTGTTTCTAAACATAGATGCTGAAGTTGCATTTGTGATTTACGATGATTTTGAAAGTATTTTTGTGGCAATCTTAGCTCTTCTGCCGTTAGGAAATTGACATAAATCGGTATTTCTAAAGCTTGAAAAATGAAAGAAAATTAACAAAACATTCTCCCCAGAACCACAAAACACTAGGACTGATATACTGTCGCTAATTTCATTTTTACTACTGCATGTATCACTGATGACTGAATATTTTTGTTTCATTCAAACGGTATTAAACGTTAAGTGCGGTGTATGTTTGGGGGCAGGTTTGCAGCTGACAGATCATTTCAGCGACTGCGATCTCATCTCTGCTGTTCAGTTATTGCTGCTCTCCTCACCTAACCTCCACAGTTTGAATTTCCTGCTTTTTAAAGATGGAAGCAATGCAAATCAGGACAGGTCTGCACTTTGCTCACCTGCAAACAAGACGAGAGACAGCCTCTTCCTTTGTGACTGAGACTCCCCTTTTGTGTTCAAAGTCAGTCAGTTAATGAGAAATTGTACTGAGGACAATGACAACAACGCACAACCCCTTTTTTTTCCATAAAGGTCTCATTTTTACAGCCATTATCTCATGTGATGAAAATTAATTTTGGGATGTTATATTGAAGTAGCACTCGACACACAAAGAATATAAATTAGCATCCAGGCTTGGACTTGTAAATCTAGTGTGCTGCACTTTGATGGAGCAGATCTGTGCAAACTGTTGTTTCTCTAAACATCTGTTGTATCGAGTTGTCCATAATTAAGGGTGTAATCAGACCTACTTCGTTTGGTCCATTTAAAACTAACCAGAGATCGTGTCCCCGGAAAGGCCAGACTTTTTTTTAGGTGTGAATACAAACACGCAAACTCTGATTCGAATCAAACAAGTGGACCATGTGCTTCCAAAAGGACTCTGGGCCAGTTCACTTCTGGAGTGAATATAACTGGCCTCGAGCTGAAAACAAACTAAGGAACCATGCACCTTTTTGTGCTTTACAAGCCACCATAGCCACTGGAAGTAGCCGAGGTGCATGGGTAGTCAGAGCTAATAGCAGCAGCCGTGATCCAACAGACGTGGAGCAATGAGTAGATTGAGTATCTCACTGACATTTGGTCAGATGCCCATATTATGAAACTGGCTCCGAATGAACTGTTCTTGACAGTTAACATTATTTTCATAAATTTGTGTCTGTAAAAATTTAATACATATTCTGAAAACGATAACTGTAAGTAGGACCTTCATGTTTGTTATCATCGACACCTGCTATCTGATTCACCCCGTCCCCGACTTTTCTGTCCAATGCCAGTGCAGTTTGTTACACGTGTGCTTCTGTTTACAAATTTTTGTCCACTAGCAAAAAGTGTGATGAGAATATGATCTGGCCCAAATGAAAAAAATAAAGTCCACATTCAATCCAAATCAAATAAACAGTCCTAAGGATGTTCCAGGTGTGAATATACCCCAAGTCTTCCTGTTCTTCTAAGCTTATATGCCTTTGAGCCCTGACCTATAAGAGGGTGCTTGCACAGGTCTTGAAAGTCTTAAAACATAGGTGTGAAACATACAGCCCGTGGGCCAAAACTGGCCCACCAAAGGGTCCAGTCCGGCCCATGGGATGAATTTGTGAAATACAAAAATGACACTGAAGATACTGACAGTCATTTTAACTCAGGTTCCACATTCAGCCCAATTTGATCTCAAATGGGTCAGATCAGTAAAATGCTATCATATTAACCTACAAATACCGACAACTCCATATTCTTCTCTTTGTCTTAGTATAAAAAAGTTATATTATATGAAAATATTTACCTTTAAAAACTATCTATTGACAAAAAATGTGAATAACCTGAAAAAATATTAACCTGAAATGTGTAAAGAAACCTAAATGTAATTTTATCAATATTCTGCCTGTTACTAAATGTTCTGTGTATTCGTAGATCCACTGTGGTCTGTAAGTTGTTATGCACATGTAAACGAGAAGTTCAGGCATAATATTGTTAAAATTGCACGTCACATTTTTTTAAAATGATAGTTTGTAAATGTTTTCGTAAAATAATTTGACTTTTTTACTCTAAAATCTAAAACTCTGGAGTTGCCATTTTTTATTTTATTATGTTATTTTACTGGTCCGGCCTATTTGAGATCATACTAGGAGGATGTGGCCCCTGAACTAAAATGAGTTTGACACCCCTGTCTTAAAAAGTATGGAATGGAATGCTGTTTTCCAGACCTTGAAAAGTTTGGAATTTTGTGTGAAAGTGTTAACTCTTTAAAACCTGATGTGTCATCACTGACACACCCTGTGCATATGCAGTTTGGATGGCTGTAACTCTTTCACTGTTTTTGCAATTGGAAAAATTCCAACAATTTCTGAAACCTGAGACATTGCACTTTATAGGTTTTTTGGGTCATTATGGTAATTTCACTCATGTCTGTACTAGAAGCTGGAGAAGACGACATTTTAGCAAAATAACATGCAGTAAATTGTAAATAACTACTCGATTTTGAATGTTCCAAGTGCTCTGGAAAAATAGGCAAAAGGACTCACTCAAAATGTTTTCATTATCTCACCTTTTTATAGTCAAAATAAGAAAAAAAGTCCAGATGGACCATTTTAGGCTTAGGGTTTAAAGGGTTAACCCTTTCATGCATACTGGTCACTACAGTGGACAGCTATTCTACAGCTGTTCTCTTGTATATTCATGGGTTTTATAATAATGGATTCGATTTATATAACGCTTTTCTATTAACGTATACTCAAAGCATGTACAGTGGATCCATTTTTCATTCACTCGCACATTCTCACTCTGGTGGTGGTAAACCACATATGCATCCACAGCTGCCCTGGGGCAGACTGACGGGAGTGTGGCTGCCAATTTGCACCTACGGCCCCTCCAACCACCACCAAACATTCATACGCATTCATACACCAGTGTGAGTGGCAGCACTGGAGGCAAGGAGGGTGAGATGTCTTGCCCAAGGACACAACAGCACATGACTAAGACAGAGCGGGATTTGAACCGCCACCCGCGTTTTGTTGTTTAGTTGCATATCAGCCAACACAGTGGACACTCATGCATCATCCCATAGTCTGCATTACTGTAACTTTGCTGTTCTTGATAAACCTGATCTGCAGTAACATGTCAGTGTAAATCAATTTTTAATTGTTATTAGACTGTAATCAACAGTTTTCTTAATCAAAAAGGTTTGTTTTTTGCATATTATCTACAAGAAGTGAGTAATAACCAGTATTAAAGTATATTAAAATGTGAGAAAACATCAGATTAACCACATGCAAAATGTTTTTATTTCATAGTTTTTACACAATATATCACTTTCTGATGATGGGTTTTAAATACATGTTTCTTTGCTTCAAAAACTAAATGCATGATGTCCAGCTGAGTGGAAAAATAGGGTCATAAAAAATTTCAATCTCATTGTTTTTTTTCATGCCTAAAGAGGAATAAAAACACTCAGGGAAAAAAAAAAGTCAACTACGATTCTCATAATTCATGCATGAAAGGGTTAATTCTCAGAATTTCACATTTTGGCCCACGACTATCTTAGAAACTACAACAAACTAGCACTTTGGACTTAATTTTTCTTTATTAGTTACTCAAATTTGGTAGAGTTTAACTACTTTTATTCTGGAAGCATTTTATTTGTAGACAAGTGTAATGAGTAAACACCATAGGGTCGTCACAAAAAAAAAAAAAAAAAACACGTGATGCTGATGATTAAACAGCTCTGTCATTTTGAAGGATTTCACATATCATCAAAGCAACCGAGTGTGATCTGGCACCATCTGGTTCCGAGCCTGCACACCATACACTACAGTGCAAAAGTTCAACATTTGATATGAACGATGATGAAAAGCGTACATTTCCACCATGTGGTTCTGAGGCAGTTTGAGTTGTTTTAATGTGTTCAAGAAGGCCAATTGTCTGATTCTCTTTCTGTCTTTCTGCATTTTCCCTTTCAGGATGACCATCAATGCAGAATGCCAGCTGCAACTTCATAATTTCCCAATGGACGAACACTCCTGTCCTCTCGTCTTCTCCAGCTGTGAGAATTGGCATCTGCATGCACACATTTGCAGATATTCATGCATATTGATGCCTATAGATGTTGCACCTGCTGTTCTGTGAGGAAGGCAGTCAAGCTTTGTTTGCATGGCACCTTTTCAAAGCAGAGGTTGCACAAAAATGAAAAGAACTCAGACAAAAACAAAGGTGACATCCTGGTACATAAACAGTACAGTGAGAAATAGGTTCTTCAAATGCTAGAAAGTGGCTGCGATAGTGCTGCAATTGACTTTATGACGATGTTAAATCAGAGTCAAATGTTTATTGTTCCATTTACCACTCTCCTTTTAGGTTACCCACTGCCTAAAAAGCATCCAAATCATATTACATTTTGCGCAAAAGGTCATTTTACAGGAGTAGACCTATTCCACTGCTTGATATGCTTTCATTTTGGTAATAATCATCAGCTGGTGTGTCTACAGATGACAGCAATTGTTACCAGCCATTATTAAACATCCTCTCAGCATGGAGTTCGGATAATCAATTGGGTATTTTTGAGCATATACGATGTGTCTATGTGTATGATGAGTCCGGATCTTACAGTAGAGAAGGCAGTGAAAGAGCTATTGACCGCAAATGGAGTTCCATTATGTCTCCTCTCTCAGTAAAAGGATTTGCTGTAATAACCCTTTTTCTGTAGTCTCTGTTCACATCCGTGCCGTGTCTAGTTTGGACTGATGAACAACTACCGTCTTCAAAACACTTCATTGAGGGCTTAAAGTTGAATTTGTAATATTTGCTGAAGCTGAATACTGGGTGAACATATGTTCTACTGACCTAACAATTCACTATCTTGGCTCAAATATATATCATTTCATGGTGTGTGTTTTATACATTCATTAAGAAATAACTCTACTCGTTACTAATGAATACAAATGTGATCATGGAGCCCATTGCATTCCGTTTCTTAGTTTTTCCTGAATAAATTTAGTCTTTAGAAAAAGTTTGAATCACATTTCAGTGTTATTCATTTCTGATCAGTGCAGGATTTCTTGATAATTACAGGGAGAAAGGAAATGATATTCAGAAATACTTCAGTCTAAAATGGCTTCTATGCTTGTGTAACAGTGAGTTCTTCATAAAAATAGCCAAAAACATCTACAATATCTGGTATATTTTAAAATATCATAGCTTTTTGCTTGGAGGCTCATTAACTCTTTAAAACCTCAGGTGTCATTGCTGACACACCCTGTGCATATGCAGTTTGGATGGCTGTAACTCTTTCACTGTTTGCGCAACTGGAAAAATTCAGAAGGTTTCTGAAACCTGAGACATTGTGCTTTATAGGTTTCATGGGGTCATTACGATAATTTCACCCACACCTGTACTTGAAGCTGGAAAAGAAGCTGTTTTAGCAGAATTATAACATGCAGTAAATTGTAAATAGATTTTGAGATATCTGGGGAAAAAAGTGCTCTGGAAAAATGGGGAAAATGACTCACTCACAGCATATTTTCCAACCTTTTAGTTAGTCAAAATAAGAAATAAAGTCCAGGCGGACCATTTTAGGCTTAGGGTTTAAAGGGTTAAAGTTACTTTTTAAGACATCCATAGCTGCACATGGACATCAACTCTGTTTCTCACTCTTTTGGAAAATGTAAAGTTCCTCTCCAGATTTTCATCCATTTTTTATGAGCTGTTCATCCACTTAGAGGCTGCAAGGAAACCATTTCCATCAATCTCAATGTTAGAACATAACGCGAGGTGCTTTTAGATGCCAGTGAAAGCGTAGAAATGAACTGAGCAGCAAGTGTCTGACTCAGGTCTTGTCCGTCTGTTTTGCATGTCGCCTGCCTACAGATTACACATTCCACGGCAGATGGTTTGTGAGATGGAGATCTGCTGTTGGGGAGGAGAGAGGAGGCAGTCCAAAGGCGACTTATTGTCTCTCTCAGTCATTGTACATCAGGCTGACGTCTGATAATGAACCCGTCTGCCACATTTGGCCTGCTGTTTTTATCCAACGGACAAAAACAATCTGTTATCATACATTTCTAAAACCAACTGGTAGCACTTTCACTGAACTCCTCTCCACTCAAGAGAACACTTACTACTCAAGGCGTGTGGTTCTTAACATATTAGGATATTTTATAAGCTTAATACACAAGGCTTTTAAAACAATCTTTTCATCATGAAACAAATTAGAAGTCTCTCCATTAAGGCAATGATGAATTCCATTTATTGAGGTCGAACATTATAAACACCATGAAAGTGTTAATGGCCGTAATGTCATCTGTCTTATTAATTCTGAAGATAAAAAAAAAAAAAAACCTCTTGACAGGTAGTACAGATGTGACTTAATTCTTGAAACACAGAGGCCTCTTTTAAGCCATTGTATTTTTCGTGTGTGCCCACTGTATGCTACTTCAGAAGAAAGAAAAATATTTTTTAGACAACTGGAGAGCACATCAAAGGCTGGAGAAGCATTCTTAACTATGATTACAAGTACTTTAGATTCAGCCATGTCACATGCAATTATCCACTATCCATTATGCACACAAGCTGCCATTACAACCTGAAAGAATAACCTCTGTGGCTCTATTGCTATTAATGGTAACATATTTATAGTTTCACTGCTTTGTGCTGTAAAAGAGGAACTTTCTAACTTGCGTCACAAATGGTGGCCGTAATTGGATGGCAGGTGGTTACTGGTCATGCACAAATGAAGAAATGACTAAATGTGTTGCATAATTCGTTACATCTGTGAGAAATTCAGACAAACCTGTTCTCAGGAAAACGGGGAAAACTTAACCTCCTGAGACCCAGGAAAGTAAGTCTGGGCTTTTTTTACATTAAATAATTGCCTTAATTGGAAACACCACAATGCAACAGTGTTTTCAGATAAATTTTCTTTAATTTTCTTTTTTTTTTAAATGGAATATATGGAGGACAAAAATGCATTGCTGGGTCTCAGGAGGTTAATATAACTCCTTAACTTAACTCCATTTACAGTGTAATAATGACATGCTTTGTGCACCCACAACAGTGACTGACAAATGTACTTTTACACCATAGAAAATTAGCTCATGTGAGATTTAAGCTATTTCCTAATTTCAAAAACAATATATTATACATAATCATGTTTTCATGGTGCATAACCCTTTGGAAATGTGAATGTTTTTGATTCCACTATGATGCACTACTGCAAATTGTTCTTTTTTCCACATTGTGCCAGCTGGCTCCAGTCTTCATTGATCACTAGATGTCACTACATGTTACGCACTGACCCATTCACAGGAAATTATAAAATAACTAAAAAGTTCAACAGAAGCAAGATTTAGTTGCACTAGACTGGAACAATCACATATCCTTCCTGGCCAAAAAACTAAGTCATGGTCATGGGATGACTTTAACTTTGATAAGAGGATGTTTGTCATGGCATTGTTTATACCAGTGATTCCCAACCTTTTTTAGCTTGAGGCCCCATTTTAACGTCACAAATTTCTTGCGACCCCAGACATTCAAAATGGAGAATTTTTTTTTTTTTGCTAAAATTAATTTGTTTTTGATCATGTAATAGTTTGCTATAGTACGTTGCAAATAATCATACAATTTAGAAGACATTTAGTCTATATAATGAATGTTACTATAGACAGAGGCAGTAAAGCCAGGTGTAGATTACTGCACAAAGTGAGAATTTGATTTTCCTTGGTCAGGATATGTGCAGTCAGTCCAGCTTGTATTTACAAAGCTGATAATTGATACTAAACAAACAATAACTCAAACTATGAATTATGAAAGAGCTGCAGCATCTGAAACCAACCACAGTGAACGTTTGACACATAAACAGTACCACAGTGCTTCAGTTTCAGCTTTAGTTTGTCATGTCTGTTATGGATTGTGATTGTCTCTCAACTCACCATATATATATATATATATATATATAT
>JAPQRP010000014.1:14040042-14059404 GCA_037367295.1 Apogon hyalosoma
TGAAAAATTCCGTGATGGTACGCGTAATAACGACTTAAACGGTATGATGCAAGACATCGCTAAAAAGCTAACAGACAAAGACATCGAAGTACTTTCAAAATACTTAGGTGGCTTACACTAAAGTCTGATTGCGGGTAGTAATACTCCGCAGTAATATATGATTAGTGTGAAAAAAGCAGCGCAAGCTGCTTTTTTTGTATTTAAACCATGTCGAAATCTCCCACGACTTTGTGAGACATTGTCCATATCGAGCTGTAAGCTAAATCTTATTTTTATTTCATTTTGGCTGTTAGTTTCCAGGCTCAGTTTAGATTTAATTCGTTTTTCTAAAGGGCTATAGCTTAATTTAATTTTAGTTTCAGGGTGCCTGTGTTTTGTATCTTATCTCAACTCTATCTGATAAAATAGAAAGTCAGAAAATGAATCATACAATCAAAACTTCAATAAAAAATTTGGAAGCAAGATTTCATTTCCCCCCAGAACACCAGGCCTTGTGTATGAAATAAATAGGAGAAACCGAAAACTAAAGATGTCATCTGTAATCTTTACAGCTTGATAGTTATTTTTGCCAAGCATCATTTCTATTTGAGTTCAGTTACGTGTTTTTTTTTTTTTTTCCCCACACCTAGTTTTTGTTGTTTTGTAGTTGTCCTTGATAAATATAATAGGAAAATGTCACCTTAACCCATAAAGACCCAGTGCTACTTTTGTGGCAGTTCCCAAATGATTTTTTTTCTCTCTATTTTTACCTTTCTCAAGTGGTTTATCAGCATTTATTTTATTATCCTCTGTATTTTATGTTTTTACATGAAAAAACAGGTGTTCTCCTATGTTTAATGTATTGATCATGCAGATGTTCATAAAAACTCAAATTAAAGATGATTACTATTACATCAAATACATAAAAAACTGAAAAAGTGACTTTTTCTGTAAAATCTCTCATTAACAACCTAAACCCAGTGTCTCCATCCACTGTCATTGATCCAACTCCATGGGTTTTACTGGTGAATCAATTTTTTTAGAAGATGACAGTGTTTCCACGTTCACTACGGAGCCTCTGAAATTCCAAATGGGTCATAACTGATGACCATGAAAAGATGACAAACTGTATTTTACACCAATTATTTACATGGATTGATAGGATTAGTGGATCAACAGGTATTAGTTTCCATCAGTATATTCTTTTGGTCACCAGTATTTGGGTCTTTGTGGGTTAATATGCATCAATCATCATTTAATTAAATATAGTTTAATGTTAAAACCTGCAGCAACACCGTGCAAAATCATGGCACCTTACTGCATTTTTTTCCCCCCCATTCTGTCACTATCACACCAGTAAGACAAGCTGAGACACATCTCTACAACCCAATGAGATATCATAACTCGAGTAAATATACACACCACTTTTAATTGGCGAGTATACTTTATAAGCTTTCCGTGTGTATGTTCATGCCGCATCAAATACCATGCACTGAGGGTTAGGGTTATGTGAACTGGAGATCTTGGCATAAATTGACATGCGATCAAATGGTGTTGAATAATATGTGAAAAGTCAAAAATGGACATTCTAAAATGCTTAACATAAAAAGTTTAATGTAGCTTAATGTCCGAAAACAGTGACCGACCATCACCAAATTTTGTGTGGACATCTATAGCCATGCCCACTCCCACCACTCCAAAAATAAAAACATAACCCCAATTTTATGGATACTGTCCACATTAAGCCTTTTCCTCTCCATGTGTGCTCATTATAAAGAAAAGGCTTAACGTCGCTTAATGTCCAAAAACTTCGATTAATCATTGCGAAACTTTGTGTGGACATCTCTACTCATGCCCACTTTCACCTCTCCAAAAATCAAAATAACCCCAATTTTATGAATGCTATGCATGTTAAGCATTTTCCTCTCCATCGCTGATTTCTGACATTAAGCTACGTTAAGCCTTTTCTGAATGAGTGCATATGGAGAGGAAAAGGTTAAATGTGGACAGTATCCATAAAATTGGGGTTATTTTTATTTTTGGAATGGTGGGAGTGGGCATGGCTATAGATGTCTACACAAAATATTGTGATTGATCTCTGATTTTGGACGTTAAACTAAATTAAGCCTTTTTCTTTATGAGCACCTATGGAAAGAAAAAGGCTTAACATGGACTGAATCCACAAAATTGGGGTTATTTTGATTTTTGGAGAGGTGAAAGTGGGCATGAGTA
This sequence comes from Apogon hyalosoma, assembly GCA_037367295.1. Taxonomy (NCBI): domain Eukaryota; kingdom Metazoa; phylum Chordata; class Actinopteri; order Kurtiformes; family Apogonidae; genus Apogon; species Apogon hyalosoma. Next base: position 14,042,254 of record JAPQRP010000014.1, read on the forward strand.
GAGATGTCCACACCATTTATGGAGATGGTCGATCACTGATTTCTGACATTAAGCTACGTTGAGCGTTTTTACAAGAAGCGCTTTAGAATGTCTTGTCAAAAATGCATACATATAGCATGCCAAATGCCATAAGAACTGGTATGACATACAACACGATTTCATGAGCTCAGTCTCCTACAACCACAGAGCAAAAAACACTAATGTGACATTTTTCAGCAATAGAAAAAAATGTTAACCATTAAAGTAATTTCCAAAACTTGTGTTTGACCTGCTATTTCTTCAACAGCATTTATAATAAAGATTAAAAACATATGCTAGTCCATAAATAAATCAGGAATATAAAGTACACAGCCATTTATATTATATCAGTTTATTCCAAACCACGACAGTTATCTATGTAAAACTGAACTGGGATCTGGATGAATTTCATCACCCTCAAACTGAGCAAAGATGAGAAATTACAGCTTTAATATTGACAAAGCCCTGATTCTCTGTAATACCTCCGTGCTTAATGGAAAATGCTTCGTTTTACCATAGTCTGTCATGTGGAATGGAAATCCATCCAGTCTTGTGACCTGGCCACTGATCCCTGACTGGTACTCCACGGTACTATTTATAGACGGCCCATGCACACAAGCTGCTGCCTGTTCCACCTGGTTTACCCGTGGACGCACAGCAAAGGTCACAATGTGATATTTGTTAACATACTGTGGTGACGTCCTATTGTAGATATATGCATCTTTTGCTTTTTTCTGCAACCACGTTCATATAAAGTTCAGTTGTGTCAAATGACTTGTGTTGAAAATAATAATAAAAAAGCTTGTATGTTCTTGCTGCTGTGATGACAAAATGTTGCATAGTAGCTCAGAGGATTTCTCGTTTCTATGTGGCATCCCTTGTTTTCTGTGTGTAGATGTGAGAATCTGTGTCGCTAAGATCCCCTGCACAGACAGGGATCACCCGGTTGCTATGGCATCGTGTAGCGACAACTCCCAAAGATTGCATTAAACTGTGCAAGGGAGGAAAAAAAAAAAAAGGGAAAAAAAAGAAAAACTCATGACCTTGATTTGAAACAGCAGCCCAAACTGTGAGCAGCCAGTGGGAAGCTTGTGATCAAAAAAAGTCGTGTCAACTCGCTGGCGGTTTTATTGAGATCACACTGTTTATAGTAGACTTGAGTAATAAACAGATGCATGTTTAGGAATGAACAAAAGGGAAGGTATTGGAAACAGAACAGCTCATTTACCTTGGTTGCTGCTTAAATCTAATGAGCGGAGGGAGGGGAAAAAAAAAAGTCTAGACGAGTACTAAACCAGAGGAGGTAGCTTGAAATAGATGGGAGCAACTCGTCTCTATGGAAACCACAGGCGAAAACAGTGGCACACACTGCCATGAAAGACATGTAGGAGATGAGGATGAAAGAGACAGAAGAGAGAGAGAGAGAGAGAGGGACGGAGAGGAGGGGTGAATGTGAAAAGAAAGAGGAGAGGATGAGAGGGAAAGACAGCGAGGTGAAGCGCTTATAAGAATGATGGGATGTGTGTGTCACAGCAGTAGATATCAATGCTCCCATTGGGTATTAATGTCACCAGGTTCATCTCTCTGAAAGAAATTATTTAATTTCAATACGCGAACATAATTTTCTTTTTTAAACACCATAGGGAGTAATTCTTCCAACAATGCCACTGAGAAACTATTCGAAGTTATCTTAAATTTCAGCAATTAGGATTTACTGCCCAGTGTCACAATTATTAACATCAATAACAGCCATTTGCATAGATTCTGAGTTTCCCACAAGAAGGTCGTCATAGTAGTTACCTCTTTACCCAGCCAAACCAATTGCCTGTGACGAGCCGACAGCAGATTGGCGGTTAATTCCCAACCCGGTCTACATTTTCAATTCAATTTGAGTTTTCACTAGAGGTCACACTAATGCATGTGTTAACGGCATCATTCTCATCATTCATCACTGCCATTAAAAGACAAGTGGACTGATGAGAGCTTTTCCTCTCCAGAGGCTGATTAATAGCCTCCGTCTGCCCATTGGTCAGGATGGAGCTGTCAGCATATTGTCGCTCTTCGTCTGGGAGATCAGAGTTCTCGCAGTCACACCACGTTCGGAAGGAGGAGCAAAAATAGGAAGCTAGATTTAGTCAGATTATCTAAAATGGCAAAAAATGCTGTCAGTTCAGTGCAGTTTTTTTGATGTTTACACTTCAAAATTAACTTCAGTGCTCTAAATTATTGTAAGTAGTCAATGGGTCTTTCCATGAAACTGTTTATTTTGGTACCTGACACTTTGCCAGCTTTTTAGACCCAATAATAAAAAAGAAATTTAAACATATTTCTCCCCAGGACGAACCTAATCATGACCTCAGATAAATGCAAAAAAGTTATACTCTTGCTCTGATCCCATCTCAAAATTAATAAACTTTTAGTAGAATGTTGGGGTGAAAAATGGGATCCAAATTAGGACATGAAAAGCTACTGAGGTGTCAGTGCATCTGATCTGGAAAACAAGTCTTGAAATGGTCTTATGTACCGCCATAAATTAAGACACCGCGTTAAATGTGATGATCCTAGTGGTTTTTCTAATCCAGACGTCTCATTCCAGATTTCGTGTGTAACCCATCGTGTCCACTCACGTTACGTGCAGAATCAGCCCATTTAAACAGAAATAAATCGCGAGTGATTTTGCTACAGCGGCGATTTTTTGTGAAACACTGCCTTGCATATTTACTTTGATTCCCAAAATGTTCCTGTGAGAAAATAGAGGTATTTGAAAAACTAGCGTGTAATATTTCGTGTCATGTTTACCATGTTACACGCAGATTTATGTATACGTGCGTCAAATAAAAATGTGTTGTATCTGTAAAATAGTTTCTCTTTTATCTCAGTACATATTTACTTTTAAAATACACCCAAAGTGCTTCCAAACTTGCTTCATAACATTAGTCTCAATCTAGTCTGTCCTGCTTTTAGGTACAATTTTCATAGAAGCACCTAAATGAAAAAAAATGAAAAATGTCCCTAAATACATAAAACTGCAGACCTGTTCTGAACTCCAACATGCATTGAGTCTGATTTGCAAAGATGTTTCAGACTTATGCTAGTATGAAAAGGTTTTTGCTACATTATAAAATTCCATTAGGACAAATTATGCTACATCAGTCTTGGTAATAAATGGAAACGCTGCAGCTGTATGCACACAAAAGTGCACATGCATTTGTTTAACTTGTCTAGATATTGTCAATTATTGTCAGTAGTTCTGTCAAATGATGCAACATTTCAGGTAAAAGCCTTAAGCCTCAAGAACATAGAGAAACAGTTTGTAACTTGCCTGTATTTTTTTTAAAGAGTGAGATAACAGTGATTCAGATTGGGGAACGTGATTCGACCTCAAAAGGACTGTCCTATGTTTTGTCACCCAGGCCCACCTCTGGCCCACTGAGTAACATGTTATTTTCTCTTCTACATCTGCTGCCAACTTGACACTCAAGCTTACTTTCTTTTAATACGTCTTCATAGCAGAAGACGCTTCGCCTTCTCCTCCTCCAGACACCTGGGTCCTCCGAGTCCATAGATGACAAAACATAAAAATATTTGTCTTTGTGGATTAAAAAAAAAAATTATGGGCCCCATTTAACATGGTGATAGAAATTCACAGACTTACAATGTCAGAAATGTACTTAAACAGTCATCCTGTGGTAGAAATGTAACATGAAATGACACACTGATCTAGCAGAAACATAGGTTTATATCACTAAAAGTAACAGTTCTATCATTATTTAGCTTCATTGTGTACAACTATAGCAGCACTGGGAGGTAACTGCACTGATGACATCTTGTTCTTGTACATTTACCTGCACTATAGTCTGATACTGGAGACATGCCGCAAAGTGTGTCTGATGATTCACAAAAAAAAAAGACCCACAATAAGTCATTTCTATCACTAAGGATTTCTCGACCATAAAAGACTAAAAAGTAGATAATGCCTTGCAGAAGTGTAGGGTCTTGGAAACTCCTGTTATTGCCACCACCAAATGAATTAGGCAGGAATCATTATGTAAATGAGCTGGTGTATTACAAACCTTTACATAACAATAGAGGGAGTGATGCCATTGACAACCAAATGAAAACAAACACTGCTGGAAAGATTGTAGACGACATAGGCCCAGTCATTTTAGCCTGTCTTTCCTGCTCTGTATTTTTCTATTTCGAGACTGTCAGGCAGAAACCTCATGAGTCCATTTTTCTATGCGATTCTATAGTTTTAGAAATTTTTGACCAATGAAAAGTGTTGAAAATGGCTTGTGACTACATCTCTTAACTTTGTTCATTTATTTAGAATATACATCGTTTTTCCCAATGTGATATCATGAAATCAAGTAAATTTTCATGCCACTTAATTGGCGTGCCATCTGTATGCATTTTAAGCTTTCCACGTGTACGTTCACGCTGCGTCAGATACCACACACTGAGGGTTAGGGGTTAAGGTTATGTGAACCGGAGATCTTCGCGTAAATTGATATGCGACCAAATAGCATTAAATAATGTGCAAAAGGATGACAATGTGTACGTATATCACACCAAATGCCATAAGAACTGGTGTGACATACAACACGATTTCATGAGATCAGTCTCATTTTTCAAGTTTCCTAAAAAAATATCCTTTTTGGACACAAGAGGTTTTCACCCGACAGTGACGATTTGCAGCTGTCAGTTGTGAAATTTCCACATGGTATGGTTTATCTTATCTTATACAATCATTGCATATTATAGCTTTAATTGAATTCTGCTTTGAGAAGACTCTGCTGTACCCAGGTAGTTTGGTGTGGGTCCAGCTCTTGAACTCATAAATAAGCACTTCAGAAGCTGTTGCTCAAGTCAAACCCTCCTAACCTTGGAAAGCTGCCATCACTACCGCTACATCTTGTCATGGACCTTGGCATCCACGAGAGGTTCGTCTGCTGATTCAGTCGTCACCTCACAGCTAAAGTAGGCACTGAACACTGGGCATTTTGACAAGCGAGTTATAGTTTAACCAGGCAAAAAAAAAAAAAAAAAAAAAAAAGGCTAATTTCCACCTAATGGAGACCCTCTTAACCCTTAAGACCCTAAGCCTAAAATGGTCTGCCCAGACTTTTTTTTTTTAATTTTGACTAACTAAAAGGTTATTAAATTTGCTGTAAGTCCATTTGCCCATTTTTCCAGATCTTTCAAAATCTAGCAATCATTTACAATTTACTGCATGTTATAATTCAGCTAAAACAGTTTTTTCTCCAGCTTCTAGTACAGGCATGAGTGAAATTACCTTAATGACTCAGTAAAATCTATAAAGAGCAATGTCTCAGGTTTCAGAAACCGTCCGAATTTTTCCAATTGCACAAACGGTGACAGAGTTACAGCCATTCGAACTGCAGATGCACAGGGTGTGTCAGTGATGACATGTCAGGTTTTAAAGAGTTACTGACTATATACGACCATATATTACGGCAATATTGTCAGTAACAGGGTGTATATATTTCTCAATATTCACACTATATTGAGAAATAGTTGCTACATCTAGAAACCTTCCACTTTAGAAAACATTCAGACAGCAGGTCTTAATGCACAATTCTGATTTTTTGGTGAAATCAAATTTTTTTGTTTGGTCGTTCATATTACACATTGAATGCGACTATCAGTTCTGAGTATGACCTGAATGTGACCCACATGTGCAAAAGAGGTCTTAAGGCAATACGTGACCACGCAGGCATGTGTTGTGTTTACGGAAGTAAATACATTTTTCCCACCACTCCTTCTCCTGGGATGCAGAATTGTGACGTTTGTCGCATTTCAATGACAAAGGTCAGATAAATACAATCTGGCCGTTCAGACTGAAATCACATTGCATTGCATATATATCAGATACGAATCAGATTGGGGACCACATATGAAGGTGGCCTAGGTCGGATTAGAATTAAAAAAATCGGATTTGTGCTGTTGAAATTGTCTTTAACAGATTGGATACAGGTCACATATGGACAAAATATAAAAATCAGATTTGGGCCACGATTGCCTCGAGTCTGAACATAGCTTTATTAAGGACATAAAAACTTGGTCCATAGGATAAGATAAAAAAAAAAAAAACATACACAATAAGAGAGAAAAGACATAGCATTAATCCATTTCTTATTTACACATAAAAGGCTTGATTGCTAGTGAGACCACATTTTAGGTGCAAACCTTACAGAGCTAATCTTGGGACAGACCAGGGCTTGTACAAGTGAGTTTGATAAACTTGTAACTCTGAACATGAATAAAATAAAATGCCATATAGCAGCGCACAGCATCAAACACCACAATCTGCAAACATCTGACTGGCACTATAATGTCTTGGGACCCTCAGCAGTATCTGCATTGGGTCACTATAAGCAGTTAGTAAGTAGTTAACCTGAGAATATGCCAACTGCATAAAGTAGACATTTGAGGTATTCTTAAACATCTTTTAGTGACTTCGTGAAGATAAGGAGCTTAATTTGACAGTTAAGACTTTAGAAAATAAAGGATAACCTTCCAAAAGCTGGGAGAAATATGAAAGCATCTGAAGATACAGGTCACATATGGACAAAAAAAAAAAAAAAAAAAATCGGATTTGGGCCACATTTGCCTGCAGTCTGAACGTAGCCTTATTTGAGATTATAAAACTTGACTGAATTCATTACCATTACAAATATTCTGGAGCAGAGAGGCGGCTTTCACTCCTGAATTACGACTGCATTGCTTCAGCCACTTCAGAGCCGAGTCATGTTTCAGTCATGAGAAGACGCCTCTTCTGAAGTGCATGCGGTGAAATAGAAGTAAATAAATTCCCTAATATGATTGTGCAAAAGAGAAAAGCACCGCTGCTCTGCACTCAAACAAATGTCTACTGATTTGTACAGGACTGATGTAAGAATGGGAATGTCTACCCAGAATATTCCACATGCATTATTAACGTTCATTAATAAAACTCAGCCCGGATGTTATATAATCAGTGACTTCCACGTGGGTCACCCCGGCGCTGACCAGCAATTCATCATGCAGTCACAGTGAATGCTCTTTTGGAACCAGTCCTCATACATTTATTCCCCTCCTAGGAATCACCACGGTGCTGACAATGACCACGCTGAGCACAGTGGCCAGGAATTCTCTGCCCCGAGTGTCCTACGTGACAGCCATGGACCTGTTTGTCACCGTCTGTTTCCTGTTCGTCTTCGCCGCCATGATCGAGTACGCCATGCTCAACTACTACTCCTACAGTATACGCAGACCCCCTCCCAAGATGCAGAGAATGGTGAGCAATGATTAAACCTGTGTAACACACCAACACTTATTTAACCGGACACGTGATAGGCAGAATTCTTTATTTTGTTGGAGTTTTTTTGTGTGCATATTTTGCTAAGGTTTGATCATTTTTTGATTATTTAATTTTTTTTTGTTCATTTCTTCACATTCTCTATTTTTTTTCTTTTTTGCTCATGCTTTATTCATTTTATAGATAATTCTATTAACAATATGTTCATATTTGTTGCTGGATTTTTATTCATTTAATTTATTTAGTGTTTCTTTTGTTTAATGTTGTGTAACCCAGTGTACATTTGTTAATTCTGGTATATGTTTACATTTCATTTTATCTTTATGTGTTTTGTTTCACCATATTATTAATTTTATAGATTTGTGCTCATGTTGTCAATATAGGAATTATTTTATTCATGTTTTATATAATTAGAAGCCAGCCTATGCCATTTTTATTCATTCAATTTATTTTTTCATTTTGTACATTATTTAGTTGGGTTTTTTTTAATTCTGTGCATGTTTATATTCTTTTTTCATTTTTGGTGGTTACTGTGGTGATGTTTGTTTGCAGTTTCTCAGTAATTTTGCTGGATTTTCTTCCTTTTTCTGATCATTTTGCAGATTTTTCTTCCTTTTGGTCAGTAATTATTATTAAATAATGATTTTGTGGATTAAGTGCCTATTTTGTTCATTTTGATTTAATGTTAAAGCCAGCGTATGAAATTTTTTGTTCATTCTGTTTAACATTGTTGATTTTGTTCACTGTTGATAATATTGTTCTCATGCTGGTCATACTTTTTGTACATTTTTTTCTTTTTTTTTTTCTTTTGTCCATTCTTTTGTTGAATTGTTTCATGTATTGTTCCATTTCATTTTGTTGAATAATTTGCAATTTGAAACCCATCATACTTTTTTAACTAAAATTGAGTTTTTCCACTTTGTCACAGTGCTCCAATTGTTTCCAAAGCTGTTTATTATTACTGAAGTAATTTTCAACTTAATTGAATATATTTCTCTAAAGAAACACTTCACCTCACCCAAGAATGCTACGCTTACGGTATCATAGCAACCATGAGGGTCCTAAATCTCTCGTGCCCATGTAAGATCAACAGCTCAGTCCTTCTCGAGCTACAAAAGAAAAACTATAATAACAGGACTGCTAAAAACCTCTGCATTGACTTGACCTGATGACACAATCAAAAAGCAGGTTGAAGTATGTACTTTCAATCACCACCTCCAGGCCTAACTCAGTTTGGTGTCGTGTCATTCACATTAGCCACCATTGCAGAGGCTTTTTCAACTGTATGCTGCATGTAAAAGTCTGATTTTTTTTCTATTATTGTTGGTGAAAAATATGAAAAATGTACTGAATGCAGTCTATTCTAAGCTGAACCCATGGGACGCCAACGTATAAAACACACAATGTCTCTACAGGTGTCACACACTTGTGGACTTATAAGCACATGTGCATTTCTTTCCTGGCTCTTCCAAACAGTTATTTTCTAGAAACGGCTGCTGTGTGAATTTAATGCTGTGTGTGGGCGTTCTCAAGGCTGCACCTGCTGAGAATGTTTTAATGGCGACGCCACACATCTACAACACATATCTCTAAAGATTGAGCCAGCGTTACTGTCATCGCCCGCTCTCCAAATCCCCTCTTCATTATTTCCACCCAGTGTAGAAAAGCTCCGTTGAACGTGTCTTACAGCTAAAAAGACTGTCAGCTCGGGCTGAACAATTAAGTTGTGTTACATTCAGTCCCCTCCTCTGCATTTCAGGCTCTCTGCTGTATTTTGGTCCAGTCTGTCTGTGGGGAAGCCTCATAACCCCCCTCCCCAACCCCCTCCCTCCTGCCACCCACTCTGTCTATTCTCTTACTCCACAAGCTACATCTGACTCGTTTTTTCCCCTCCCTCTCCTGCCTCCTCCTCTGCTTTTAAAGAGTAGTGCAGATGACTGGAAAATGTGTGACGATTTTTCCCAATTAGGCTGTCGAACACAATTTTTTAAAGATAAGGAAGAAATTCATATAATGAATTTTCTCAGGAGATGCTGTTGCAGCATTTTACGTTTAAAATTAAGGCTATTGCTACTTCATGTGAATATGAAAATAATACATTACAGACTACAATTTCATATATGCACATTTTTGGACAGTTCTACTTTATTCAGCACATTTTATTAGGGAGGTCAGATTGAACTAATTATAATATTGTGGGTTTTTTTTTCTTCTTCTTAACCCATAAAGACCCAAATATACACCAGTGACCAAAATCATCTACTAATCTAAACTGTTTAATAACTGTTGATCCAATAATCCTATCAATCCATGCAAATTGGTGTAAAATACAGTTTGTCATCTTTTCATGGTCATCGGATATGACCCATTTGGACATTCAGAGGCTCCGTAGTGAACATACAAACACTGTCATCTTCTACAACATTGATTCACCAGTAAAACCCATGGAACTGGATCAATGACAGTGGATGGAGACACTTGGTTTCTGTTCAGTTAATGATATAGTTTACTGAAAGTCATTTTTTCTTGAGTTTTCTCTGTTTTTGATATGATAACCCTCAAATGTATTCTCAGCATGATGATTAAAGTACAGATCAATAAAATAATTCAAGGAAAATACCTGATTTTCACTGAAAAAAAAGCAAAATGGAGAGGATAATATTAAAAGGTTAAACAGAGAGAAAAATTAATTTTGAGAACTAACACAAAAGTAGCTCTGGATCTTTATGGGTTAAGACTGCTTAAAAACAGGATATTTCACTGACCTGTAACAAAACAGTCAGATTTCAGTTGAGATCATTTTGTTTGGACACATTCTCCCCTATAGATTTCCAATAAAACCCTTGAGGCCACTTAGTATTAGATTGAAAGGCATATGTCTGATCTGCGCTAGGAATAATAACAAGCCAGACATGTATGTGCACTGTTACAATTATATGTGAGCTTACAATATTTTTTCCATTAATGTGAATAATACTGATAGATATTACACAGCGTCCATGATTATAGATAACACCATTTACATTTTAAATTAAAATTCTCCATTTATATAAATAATAAATTTCTCATTTTCTTTTATATTTTATCTGTCTATCCATCTATCCATCTTAAAGTGATAGGTGAATATAAAAAAAAAGTCAGAAGATTGCACAAAAACAGTTCGGGTTTGTTCTTTACATTCAACTAGTTACTGAGATGATAATAATAAAAATACTCATCCTCTGACCACAGCAGAAACTCCCACAATGCTTTGAAGCTTCATGGTCAAATGTGTCCACCCAACACCATTCATAGTTCAAGTGCCACAGGAAATAAACAAAATGCAGTTATTTTTTTCTTAACACATTAAGGACCCAACCCACAAAAATCATAGATTTTGCAGCCGCAAAACTGGTGCAAATGAGACAAAATATATCATATTATATCCACAAACTACTCGTTTAAGTTCACTGCGAACTGAGCTGCCAAGCAGATGGCCCTAATGTTATGCCTGTGTCATTTGCATGGATGTAAATGAGGGAAAATTCATACATTTGGTGCAAAAGTGTCCCCTTTGTATGAAAATAAGTCTCATTAAAAAAATCTAATACACAAAAGGCCAATGCAAATTATTACATGCAGTTTGGCTGGTGTAACTGCACACAAACCTCAAGTAACTGCTTCTCTGTGTAGCTCTGCAAGTCTTGAATGATATTGAATTCATGTTTAATGATGTCAAGTACAGAATTTTCAGCCAGGAGTCAGGATATTAGAGGGACCAGATCAGTATGCATGTTAGCACCGAGTTTCAGGCAAATAAATATGAAAAGAGCCGATGGAGATCAGGCTGCTTTACAACAAATAACTCCCTATTGCCCACTCCCACAGTGTACAGAACACACAATATTAAGGACTGTCAAATCCTGACTGTCGCACATAAATACATACAGCCTCTTTTAGAGTTCAAAGAACCTGGGACGCACAATCAAAACATTAATACTAATTTTTTCACAGAAGTCCCAGATATATTATTTCACATAACATTATTTTAAAAGTCAGGTTTCAGTAGATTGTCAAACACTATTAAAGTTCTGTGTGTGTGTGTGTGTGTGTGTGTGTGTGTGTGCGTGTGTGTGTGTGTATATCTCTGCTCAATAAAGACGCACCACCTGAGGGTTTTTTACTGTTTTCAACATGGACTAATCTGTTGAAATGCACAGAAATACCTGAACTCTAAAAAAATCCAACACAAAACAAGGGTGACTTGCACTGACGCTTTGAAAACCATAATGCCTGCCGCACACTAGAGCTATCTGCTGAGCAAAAAGTCATTTGACACCATTTACCGAGCAGAGAGCTCGCTGTGTGTGCCTAATTTTCGGTGAGTTTTCTGCCTCATGGGGCCTTGCAGTGAAAATCAAACACGTTTGATATTTTTTGCCCCACGAGGTGAAAAACTCACCGTGTGCATGTTCGTTGAGCTGTGTGCTGAAGGCGAAAATTCAGGTGACCAATTAAAACGCGTCCTCCACTCACGTGATTTCAAGATGGCAGCTCCCGGCGAAGTAGTCAGTGAATATGTTTTGGAAGATAGATTGGTTGAAATGTGGCCAGACTATACCTGTTTATATGATGTCAGCTAGTCGGACTTCAAGAATAGGGATAAGCGCGAGCTGGCATTCAAGGAGGTGGCAGCAAAATTGACCAGACAGGTACTAACTAACAAGCTGACATCATATAAACAGGTATAGTCTGACCACATTTCGACCAATCTATCTTCCAAAACATATTCACTGACTACGTCGCTGGGGGCTGCCATCTTGAAATCACATGAGCAGAGGACGCGTTTTAATTGGTCACGTGTTTGATTTTCACCTCAAGGCCTCATGAGGCAGAAAACTCACCAAAAATTAGGCACACACAGCGAGCTCTCTGCTCAGTAAACGGTCTCAGTTGACTTTTTGCTCAGCAGATAGCTCTAGTGTGTGGCAGGCATAATGGCTGTGTTTGCATCAGTATGTAACCCTTAAAGACCCAAACAGCCACAAATGACCAAAACCATCTACTGATCTAAACTGTTTAATACCTGCTGATGCACTATTATCAATCCATGTAAATAATTGGTGGAAAATGACCACGAAAGGATGACAAACTGCATTAACACCAATTATTTACATGCTTTGACAGGATTAGTGGATCAATAGGTATTAAACATGCTAAATCAGTAGATGGTTTTGGTCACTGGTGGCTGTTTGGGCTTTACTAACTTAACATACTTAAGTACTGGCCACATTTGTAAACCTGCAAGTTTGCTTTACCTGTGAAAAATAAATTAAAAAAATGCATTGAATTGTCCAGTTTTATAATCTTAGATCTTTCAAAGTAACATTGTCTTCCGTGCCCTTTCCAGGCTTACTCATCATTCAATATGAGTCACACCCCTCGGACCATGATGCCCATGGGCAACTCTCTCTTCTGGCACGACTACGACGACAACTGCCTGTACGAGTGCTTGGACGGGAAAGACTGCAAGAGCTTCTTCTGCTGCTACGAGGAGTGTAAAGAAGGCGGCTGGAGGAAAGGGCGGATCCACGTCAACATCCGCGAGCTGGATTCCTACTCCCGGGTTTTCTTCCCCACCTCTTTCTTGCTCTTTAACATCGTCTACTGGGTCAGCTACCTCTACCTCTAGTCACACTGGGAATCTGTTGGACACCGTCCTGCCCCCCTTCACTTTGCACCGTGGCTTGTGATTTGAGGTCAAATCTACGCGTGGAGGAGCCGCTCTGTGGGAAACTATGAAAGACCTGCTGCCTTAGGAGTGGCGTGACCAAGAAACATGGAAGCGCAAAGGCCATGATCATTTGAGCAGTTCAGGACACTCAAGAATAAAACGCTCAGCAGTCGAACGATAAGCAGTCAGCACTAACCGGAGTAGACGGATACCACGAATGACTCTCAGAAACCAAACAACTCACAGCTGTGACTTCAGAGACAACCGGGGACGGGGATGCATTGCTGAATCTTGGTCAACGAGATTGCGACGCACCCATAGTGCCTTCTTTAGAAAGGGTGCGACACTGACAGTCGCAGCTTTAGAGTTCCCTCCATTATCTTTATTACCTCATCCATCACACCGCCGCATGCTGAGCTGTTTATTCTTTGATGAAACAAACCCCCAGAACACAGTTTTCACCACCGGAGATGTTAAAAAAAAAAAATAAAATAAAAAAAATCACTATTTCTTTTTGTAGCACATTAGTTTTAGTTGGATTGTACTTTCTAATAATAGTATGTTTTCTAATGATTAGAATTAGTTGTATTCTCTCAGCGAGTCTGCTAGCTAACAATGTTAATTGTTGAATATGAGTTAGTGTCAGGGGCAGTGGTTGTCTGGTAAAACCTTGTTTATTAAGTCGGTGAGCTTTTGTTCCTGATGCTTTATGGCCACATGCGGTTTACAGTAGATGCCAAGAAGATGTGAGTTTTTTTTTTTTTCTGTTTATAATAAGTGCTGGTTACATTCACACACACCAGATGTAAAAGAAGTGCATACATACATACATACATACATACATACATACATACCAATCGGATGCTAAACATGCTACTGTCATCCCCAAGCCTACCAAGTAAGACCATGTGAATATTAACTAGATCAGTGCTAATTTCTTCCCGACTGCACATTCTGTTTTCCACATTTTTCCACTTATTTACATTTATTTTATCACCACCAGAGCCAAGCTTAAGGATTTGCTTACCTTAAGGTTATTTCATCACTTCAGTGGAGAGTTTCACATGATGTAACGCTGGGTAAACAAAGAGAAAAGGCATTGTTTTTGGCTTGAACAAAGCAGAAATATTGGATATTTGCACAAAATCAGCTGTTTCAACACAAATATTTGTTTGACCACAAACCTCTTGAACCACAAAGCACATATTCAAACACATGCAAACCCATACGTCCTATTTATTTTGCGTCCCACCTAGAAACAGCGCTTGAGTACATGAAATTGTAGTCATGATGAAAGGTTCCGTTTTTCCTAATGAAAAATGAAAGGAATTTCTGATGCCACACGAGCAGGATGAATGATCACAGGTGCTGTAAAATAGGTCTATATTATTGTGGAACTCCACACACTCATGTAGACGGAGTGTTGTTGAAAAATGGATGATCCAGGACGCTTGTTTATGACTCTTGATGGAGTCCCACATCCCAGCCCCTTCCTCAAACATGTAAAATTGATGCCATAATATGGAGGGACATGGACACACATTTCAAAAACACTATGACAGACGGCTGGAACATCTTAGTTTACTGTTCTTTGGTGTTTTTGCAGTTGTTGGGCTTTGTAGAACAATCAACCCCCCCCCCAAAAAAAAAAACCCTCTTCTCTCCAAACACACTCCCAGTATTTGTATGTTCAGAGAAAAGCTTTTATGTAAGATGTATCTAATTAATGTTTCTATTTTCATACAGTTATATATATGGAATGTATGTTAGGCCAGTAGCGAGGCCCGAGTCATTCTGGTTCCACTTCAGTCAGTTCAAGCAGCCTAAATGAGTCCATATTTAGGTGTCCTGCATATTTACTGCATATTTATGAGGGCTCAGGACACATTTGTGTTCTGTCCAGAGGTTTGTAATTACAAGTCAAAGCGCCTCAAGTAAAGTGGAGAAACAGTAGAAGGGCTGTGGGCATAACTGTCTCTGCAGATTTAATACATTAGCTCATGTAACAAGACAAAGTAGATTGCAGCATTTAAACAGCTTTATCTATCTCTGTATCTAAGAATGAGGTCAGAAAGTACATACATCTCAGCTAAAGCGGTTTATATGCAGTTTTTTTCAGTCTCAAACTTTTTTCTTCATTTCATAATCCCTCTGTTTGTTACATTGCCTCAATTCTGTTACTTTGATGGTGTGAATTTTCAGAGTAAAAGTAGAAAGGTTTTTCATTCTCAGCTTTTAATTATTTCATCACATTCTCAGAAGGGTTAAAAGTTAAAGAACCAAGTTTAAAGCATCTCTGAATTGACTTTTGACATTTAGGCTATGTTCAGACAGCAGGTCTTAATGCACAATTTGGATTTTTGGGTGAAATCCAAATTTTTTGTGTGCTTGTTCATATCTATATTATAAAAGCCAAGTGGCCTCTGTGTGTGTGCATATGTGTGTGTCTGCTGCAGTTTGGCTTATTTATGTATTTCTGGTCAAGGAACAGACTAGCAAAAACAGCAAGGTGATAAGACCAATATTTTGGGAGATATTAGTAATTCTGGAAAACAAAAGCCTTACAATCACGTTGCTATGGCCAGAACGCTTTGGTGGTGACTGATGGACAAATGCGGTACAGTATGCACAAATACACAACTGCATAAAAACTATCACATCTAGAATGTGGGGATCCACAGGTCCACGTGCCAGTCTATATTATAAAAGGGAAGTGGACTCTGTGTGTCTCAGACATCACACAAAATCCGAAAAGAGCTGACTGCTGCAGTTTAGCGTATTTTTGGTCAAGGAAGAGACTAAGAAAACAAGTTGATAGGACCAATATTAGTATAATATTATTTATTTGTAATTTTGGAACACAATAGCCTGACAATCAGATTGCTATGCTCAGAATCATAGAATCATCATTGAAGTAGGTTACCTAGCAACAGATAAACAACAGGGCCACGCTGCCATGGTGTCAAATTTCATGTACAGAAACAGATGTGCCAGCTCAGAGGTTATTCAACTGAAAATGCCAGTGGAATTTACCAGGAATGTAAAGGAATGAACTGTATCAGAGGATCTAGAACCCATGGTTTCCCACGGGTCAATGCGCTATAGACATTAAATGCAACTTCTATCAGTTTTGAGTATGAACTCAATGCGACTCTGAAGTGACCCACATGCGCAAAAGAGATCCTGACATAATACATAACCACTGTGTTTATGGAAGTAAATGTGCTTTTCATGCCACTCCTCCTTCTGGGATGCTGAACATTTGTTGCATTTCAATGACATAAAGGTCGGATAAATGCAACCTGGCCGTTGAGACTGAAGTCGCATTACAAAATATCAGATACGTATCAGATTTGGGACCACATATGAAAGTGGCCTTGTTTGGACTTGAAAAATTAGATTTGAAAAAAATTGGATTTAACAGATTGGATACAGGTCAGATATAGGCAAAAAAAAAAAATTTTAAAAATCACATTTGGGCCACATTTGCCTACAGTCTGAACGTAGTGCAAGTTTCAGTGGGTTTTGTTTAGTGAAAGCTTGAAAATGACCGTTGTTACAAAGACTTTGCCTTTTGGGGGAATGTCCTCTGGTCAGATGAGATAAAAATAGGACTGTCTGACCATAATGAAGAACATGATGGATAGAGGAAGAAGGATGAGGCTCATAATCCAAAGGACAGCATTCCAACCATCACGCTGTGAGGTTGATTTACTGTAAAAAGCCCTGGTTCACTTCAAACTAGTGGATAATTTGTTGGATATTATGAAATTCTATTGGGAAGCTTGGATATTAAAAGGATTTTTAACCCTTTATAAGGCACTCATAGAAATATTTACTGTGTTATTGGCGGGCATAACAAGACTATTATTTTTGTGAAATTTTTCAAATATTTTTATTATGTAGAAAATCAAGGTTAATGGCATTACCATATTTGTTTCCCCACCAATAAGTGGCAATAAATAAATACAAATACAAGAAAAACACATATGAGGTGCCGGAACATGTTATAGAACATTAGACCAACATTAGTGCTGATCCAGACCCCTGTCCACATCCACATTATCCCTTTGAACATCATTCCTTACATTAGTACCAT
>JAPQRP010000014.1:14059439-14114623 GCA_037367295.1 Apogon hyalosoma
AAGCAGGTCCACTCACTGTTCATGCAGAGGTGGACCTTGCAGACCCTGTAGACCACATTGGACCTGAGATTGTTGACACACTACCCTCACTATAACTGTTACTGTCACTGTCTTGTAGTGTGTGTGGAAATTACCAAAAACAGTCACTTGCCCAATAAGGGATTAAATCACAAAATCAAGATTATTCCTCTGGAGACCTTTCACGCTCAACAAAACTTCAAAACGCAGCTTATTTACTTCCTGCGATGTATTATTTATAAAATTGGCTACAATATTAGGGAGGAAAAAAGGAGGACTTAATTTCTTGGCCACATCACCCCATTTAACAAATACATATATCATCTTTACTTAAAAATGGAAATACTGTTAGTAGTGTATTTAACAAAAAAAAGGCCATTTGTAACTGAATACCTATTTAGTATTATAACTATTAAGTGTAATCTGTGCACTACATGTTAGGACCCATGAATGATAAAATTAAAATATCAAAATTATAATTATCAAGGAACATGTTACAAAGTGTAGTGATACTAATACATAATGACATTACACACTGATCTGAGTCAATAAGTTTAGATTAACTGTTGCTGTCACCGTCTTGTAATGTTTGTGGAAATTACCAAAAATAGCCACTTGCCTGATAATGGGTTAAGTCACCCATTTTCTAATGATTTTAACACACTACAAAGGCGGTGGACTGAACAGTAGAATGAAGGTCAACAAAGGTGACTGTTCACACAACACACTTCTATAACTAGTGAAAATTAGCATTCCACTGTAATACCCTTTTACCTGCCGCTGTGCAAACCCCAATTAAATATAGGGAGTGTTTCACTGTTGGTAGATGTTCCACTGTGTGAACATAGCCTCCCCCCCTCATTCCTTCAAACACCTTACTGAAAAGGTCACCTTTTTGATATTTGCTCATAGCCAAAAACCATCCATCTCTACCAGAGAGGGCCTTTGTCTCTACCCCAGCTGATCCTAAACAGGAACCGATTGGCAGAACCTGAAGTAAAACCTGCTTTATAAACGCCCAGTTTTTGAATCCTCAAATAAATACTGAATATTATCCCCATATTTACATAGAAAACACTACATAGGGAAAATTCTTAACCATGAATATGCTGTTTATAGACACCTGCCAAATTCAGAATAATAGTGGAATATTGAGTACTGCATGAGGAATGAGCTGAAATTCTTTCAAAAGTGCAACAAGCGACTGAATCGATTTAATGGCGAGGCCACCAAAGAATTAAAACTTCCAAAAGAATTTTCCTCTGAGATACTGTAGAAACTTTGCATAAAGCAACTCATTCTGAAGCACTGAAAAAAACTTCTGATAAAGCGATTCAACACCAAAAATATGAGTATTCTATTTATGCATTTTGATCCACTTTTATCCTGCGAAATTTTACACACCGAGCTTTTCAGGTGTGTGTAAACTACTGACCCTCTGCACAAAGCAAAACTAGAAGATGAGGTTTGAAATTATTTCTGTTATTCTGAAAATTCACATCATTAGAAATGAAAAGCAATGTTGAGTAATGTCAAAAACTGAGATTTATTGTTAGAATGAATTGCATTTAGCCGAGGTGTGTGTAAACATGTGACCTCAGCTGTCCCAGTGTGCGTTCATCCTTTATGAACTGACTGAATGGAACAGAACTTGGCCCACACCGCAGTCAACTCTCATCACCTCTGATATTTCTACTACACTTTATAAGTGTCTTAGTCCGTTGAGATACTTCAATAAAACGAAATCACTATTTTCTACGTCTTAACTGAAAATCACCTGTGTGTTTCAACTGACTGGGACCTGTATTTATAAAGCCTCTTTGGAATCCGAGTACTAACCCAGGATCAGAATCTGCAGGCGTAATGAAGTCACTCAAGAGCTTCTTCCGCAGACCTCATCACCCTCTTTTATGTTTTCTACAGACTCTTAAAAAAAATTAAAAAGTCCCATTCATCAGTCTCACTGAAGTGTCAGAAATCATAAATTACTCCCGCTTTACTCTGCAAAGCAATTTTGCTTTGATTATCCATGAAGTCTCTGGAGGGTGGAGCTCTATGAAAAGCCATTCTGATCCTGGATCAGCACTCTTAAGTCAAATATTTTATGAAAACGGGATCTAGAGTGAATAGGTATCTTTTTTCTATTGTGTGGTACATTGCTTATATTAATAAATAATGTTTTGGTCAAGTGCTACTGTGATGTCTTTTGTATTTATGCTGTCGAGCTCGTGTCGTGCTTCAAAGAATAATGATTTTATTTAATGTTCAGGTTTTTTTTGGTCCCCGCTCACATATTCACATAGGATAAACACCTTTTATCATAATCCTGTTGATTTGGAAAAGTTCACATACATAAGAAACAGAGGAGATATCTCTGAATTATTAAATGATGGTGCTTGATGATAAAATTATGGATTATGGGTAATGTTTCCATTTCCTTAACACTGAACAGGGCAAAAAAAAGGAGAGTAGCGACATAAAAAAGCATCTCTCATTGGCTGATCATACTGATAAACAGGCTTAGACACATTTACGTATGTAACTATTGGTATGAATTCAACCAATAGTTTTGCTGCCACAGACTTTTGAATTTTTGCCCTTTATAAGTGAAAGGGGAAAAAAAAAGATTTAAAAAAATTCATAAAAATTTTTAACTTTGACCTACTTTTTCCAAAATGTAATCTATTCTGCATCACTGGCAATCTATAATCCCAATTCAGTATGAATTCAAATAGTTTTGCTGCCAGAGTGTTAACGAAAAAACAAACCAAAAACAATACCCCTTGCCTCCCCTTCAGGGGGGTTGGGGTAATAATTATGACTCTGAGCTTCTTACTTTACTTCTTACGCCCTGTGCTGTAGCTCTGACTGGTTCATACTGTGGAGCAAAATGTGCTGCAAAATTCTGTATTCTAATGATTTCAGATGTTTTCACTTGAGTCAAACATGTATGTCATTTATAATCTTAATTTGTGGGCTGTCTGTTTGGACACTGCATGTTCACCGTTTTCATTAATCAAAAAAAAGTTTAAAAAACAGCTAATTCACTGATCTAATGGGTAATTTGACAAATTAAACTCAATAGAATGACTTCCAATTGTCCTTAGGCAGTCTGCTTCCCTAATAACAATGATTTGACTAATATTCAGTGACAGATGCATGAGTGTCATTGCTTTACCAGGAGTTTGTTGACCTTGTCTGAAGCAGGCAGCAAGGGCAGAGTTGACGCGATAGACAAAAAAAAAAAAAAAGAAAAAAAGCAGAGGCAAAAGGGTGTATATTGCTGCACGGACAGAGCTTTGCCACCACTGAAGGAGGCACCACGAGCAGGATGCCACGCCAACACGGTGGAAACGGATGGAAAATCACTTATGCAGGAGGAAATTGAGCTGTCACAGTGTGTATGTGAGTGTGTGTAGATTTAAGTCATGAACTTGCTCATGCCTGTAAAGTGTCAGGTTTGCCTGTGAGAGGAGCAGGCGGCTCCTTCTGACAACACCTTCCACTGGGAATCAAGGCCTTTTTCCATGAGTGTGTGTTGCATTGATACAGTGCGTGTTTATGCATGGCTGCGTTCAAGCCTCAGTAAGGGGGTACTCGGCTGCATGGGGGTCGTGCACAAACCCGTGTTAGCAGCGTGTGGATACATATAAGTGTGCGCCGTTAAATAGGCAGACTTTCTTGGGATTTCTTTTCTTCACAGTCCAATGACTTTCAGAGTTAAACACACACATGCTCTATATGTTAAGGGGATGTAGTGTGTTTTTGTGGCGATGGGAGATTTTCAGCGCTTTCTGTTGTAGCTGAGCCCCGTCTGATCAGCTGCTCTCCAGCTTCCCTTCATTCTGACTGGAAGGCTGTACATTCAAATAAAGAGACACGTGTTACATCTATGCATCAGGCAGCCACCACCGCGCATTTGACCTTCATTTACCGTTTGTGTGGTTCATGTAACTACATCATCATCGACCCCAAGGAACAATGACTCCAACCCTAATCCTGGAAATATTTGTCATTGTTAGTGTTGGGAGTAACACATTACAAAAGAATGCATTACAGTTACAGATTCACTGAAAAAAAATAATATCTGACTTCGATAAACTGATCTGAATTTGGAATATTTATCCTGAAAGATTTCTTTTTTTTAGATTCAAGTACTTAATGAGGCATAATCTTGTTAAGATTATTTATTTATTACTTGTTCCAAGAATTTTTATCTTGAGCTACCCTACTTAGATATTACAACAAATTTTAAGTAATATTTAGAAAAAAACAAGCTTCATGGTTGGTGGATGAGTATGGTGGACACAGGAACTGTTTGCCCTCAAACTTTTACTTGTTTGATGCAGTTTTGCCTACACATGTCTATTGAGTCATTACATCTTCATATAACCAGATACACGTATCATAGATAAAATCTCTTTCTGTGAAGACCTGAAACAAATATATTCTGCTTAAAATAAGAATTTTAGCATTTTTATAATCCTTTGACATATCAAGTTTTCTTAAAATAAGACAAGTGCAATTTTCAGATGATTTTATTTTTTTTCCCAGTAAAGACTTTCATTTTCTTATTTTTGTACAGGCCTTTTTTTGCACTATTTTTTTTTTTTTGCTGTAATGTAGTAGTATAAGGCATTACTAATCAATTTTCAGTAATATTTTACTTGCGTTACAGCACACTTTTTGCCCGTAATTTTATTGCTCAAATTAAACAAAAAAAAAATTAAAAAAAAAAGCAAGACCGAGATCATAAGGAATCAAAAATGCATCAGGAAAGTTCTATTTCCTGTTGGTGTTCAGCCAATGGGTGAAGATGTCGGAGGACAGTACATCAGCCACTTGGACGCATACTCATTACTAACCCTAACCCTGCTTTTCAAGAGGCCAGTTAAGCAATGACAAGTTAAGCTAAAGTTTCCATGACTAGTTAGAATTCTTTATTGATTGTGGATTTATCTACCGGCATCCACAGCGTCGCGTCCCTTGTTTGTACATGTAAAATGCAAAAAAAAAAGCAAGTGTTCCTGCTGGGATTCGAACATCGTAGACCTTAGGGTTGCATACTGAGCTATCCGTCCACATGTACTTGGGGTGTAAATTTATGCGTCCCAAGGCTCTCCTATCTTTTGTACTTTGGGGGGTGGGGTGGGGGGGTGCACACACCATTTATGATGAGTCTGTATGCAACTCCAAAGTAATACAGGAGAATCTATGTAATGATACATG
Source organism: Apogon hyalosoma (assembly GCA_037367295.1). Classification (NCBI taxonomy): domain Eukaryota; kingdom Metazoa; phylum Chordata; class Actinopteri; order Kurtiformes; family Apogonidae; genus Apogon; species Apogon hyalosoma. The sequence goes on from JAPQRP010000014.1 coordinate 14,064,687, forward strand.
TATGTGCTACAGTATTAAACATTTCCAATGTCACTCATCAGTATGTGTTATGTGCTTGTGTCAGACACTCTGCCTTGTCCACATGCAGACTGAAACCCCACCGGTCTGCACCTGTGATGAATCTTAGGTCCACTATCATCATATTTTCCAAATGACACCTGTCAAAAACCCTCTGTGGTCATGAGATTTATACTTATTATCTGTACTGACCTGGGCAAAAAAAGGCCTTTAAATATTCTACTCCTGCTCAGAATCAGTAACAAAGTGACCTGAAACTTTAAAAGCTGGCTTCTGTAACCCCCCACCCCCATCCCAGCCTCATCTGGGTTTGTATGTTTATTATTTTTTATGTGTCAAATTCATTCATTATCTGAACCTGCTTTATCCTCACTAGGGTCACAGGGATCACTGGAGCCTATCCCAGCTACTTATGGGTGAAGGCGGGGTACACCCTGGACATGTCACCAGTTCATCACAGGGTTGACATATAGAGACAAACAATCACTCTCACATTCACACCTATGGGCAACTTAGATTAACCGATTAACCTATCAGTGCATGTCTTTAGATGGTGGGAGGAAGCTGGAGTACCCGTAGAGAGAACCCATGCAGACATGGGAAGAACATGCAAACTCCACACAGAAAGGTCCCGCCCCCATCAACTGGTGTTTGAATCGAAACCAGAACCTTCTTGCTGTGAGCCAATAATAATAAATAATAATATTTTTTAAAAAAAACTGGCTTCATTAGATATTCTTAATGGGATTTTGAAGTTGCATGTCCTGATTTATTTACATTTGCCCTCAGTTTCAACTCAGTCTGAAACCTTGTTAACCTAAGGCACTGTATTAAAAGAGATGATGATTCCTAATGAGTTCAGCTTTTCTGTTTAAATAAAGGTTCAATAAAATAAATCTCCATGTTGCAAAGCGGAGGATTGGCCTGTGCAAAATCTTTTGCAAAGTTTGTGTTGGAGTTTGTTTTGTGCGTTCACATTACCTCGGCAACTCTATATTTTTAAGCAGCTCCAAATTGTTGTTCATTGCCTCGTTCCTGCAACGCTAGATGCTGTCAGCTTAGAAATGCAGCCTGATTATGTACCACCTATGATTTCAACACAAACTTAAAGTGTGCATAAGTGCAGGTTATTTCTACAATTATCAACTATTACAGCGACACATTTGAAGAACAAGATGGGTTCATGTATTGACTAAGGTATACACTGATATTAGAAAGGAAGTACAAAAATGTAGGTGTGATTATCTTTCAAGCTTGATACAGTTGATATGAAAATAATACAAGCTGTCATTTAAACAGACCATTATAGATGCCATGACTAGGGATTTTTTGGAATGCAATTTGCTTCAAGATATAATTTACATTTATTGTCATGTTTTATAGAAGGGATTCACAAACTTTAAAGGTCAAGATCTAAATGGGAATCTCACAAATATCCATAAATGTCTACACTTTTACTGATTTTTCCACTGTCAAAACATGCAGTTGGCAGCTTAATCCACATTAGAAACAAGCCTGTAAGTCATGGATGAAATGCCAAAATGTCACAGTCTGTTCATAAACTTTCTTTATGTTTTTATTTTAACTTCATGGGCTGTGATCGAGGGTGAGGGAGCGACAGCAGTAACACGCACTGTTAATGTCAGGTCTAGATTTGAGAAGAGAGATGGGAAAATTGCCTTCTGATGCCATGATCTGACTTGAAACTTGTTGTTGCTGATGCTACATGCACCATCACTTGAACCAAAAAAAACCCCAAAAAAAACAAATATCCACAAATGACCAAAACCGTCTATTGATGTAACTGTTTAATACCTGTTGATCCACTAATCCTATCAATAAATGTAAATAATTGGTGTAAAATGTAGTTTCTCATCTTTTCATGGTCATCAGATATGACCCATTTGGACGTTCAGAGGCGCCGTAGTTACTGTGGAAACACAGTCATCTTCTACAACATTGATTCACCAGTAAAATCCATGGAGCTGGATCAATACCCATGGATGGAGACACTGGGTTTATGTTCCGTTATTGATAGATTTTGCTGAAAAAGTCACATTTTCTCTAGTTTTCTCTATTTTTGATATATTCCTCAACTTTACTCTGAGCTTTTATGAACATCTATATAATCAGTAAATATGATTTTCACTAAAAAAAGCACAAGTAAATAAGATAAAATTACAATAAATGGCAATAAATGTAGAGAAAAATTCATTTGTGAACTACCACAAAAGTAACACTGGGTCTTTATGGATTAAACTGTACTATTGCTGCCTACTGTGAAATTTTATACATATTAAGAGGTTATTTTATTATTTTTATTTTGTTTGCACATTTTACAATGGTATCTATTTTACCTTATTTACATTTTAGAAATTTTATTTTATATTTTGTCCTTTTATCTTCTAAAAAACAGACCTGGGTATCTATATTTCATTCTATCATGCACCATTGATCAAATAACAAAGCTGAACTCAGAATTTTTGCATCATTTCCAGTCGATGCAATGCTACCGACGTTTTAATGAAACAAATGAATCAGAAATGTTTTCACACTAATGTAACTCTTCATCTGTGTAAATAAGACTCAGTTTAGGTCAGAGCTCAGTAGCTGAACCCTCAGTTGATGGACTTATATTCTTATCATTTCTTCAACAGTAGCAAAACCACACATTACACAAACTATCAAATCAAGTGGCCTGATCCAAATGCTTAAGTGCAGTAAGACTGAAATGTCACTATATATGGACTGAAATACATTCACCAGCTTAGTGACATCAATGCTATATAACAATATGTTTGTGCATCGGCACTGTGAAATATCATAATTACACTGAAAAACAGGCTGAAAAGGGAAGTTCAGACAGCACTGTTATTTATTTTTTAACCCTCAAAGGTCTAAAAAGCATCTACTGATCTAATCCTATCAACACAGTGAAATAATTCAGGTAAAATGCAGTTTTTCAGCTTTTTATCGTCATCATATATGACCCATTTGGATGTTCAGAGGCTCTGTATGGAACCATCATCAAGGATTTACAAATAAAACCCATGTAGTTGGATCAATGACAGCAATGCTTGTTTTTATGTTCAATTAATGGTATATTTTGTTGAAAATGACACCGTTACATCAGTTTTTTCTGCTTTGATATGAAAACTATTGAAGATTTTATGAACATCAACAAATTAAATACTTGATTTTCCTGAAAAATTTAGATGGTAATACTATAATAAAGTGGTATAAATCACTTTGGGATGGATAAATGTTTAGAAAAATGTATTTAGAAGTCCTCCCAAAGATAGTTTTAGATCTTTAAAGATTAAGGACACAATCTGTACGATCTGTTTTAAAGCAGATACAGGTCGATCACAACCAAAGATCATGTGATCACACACAGTAAATGCCATAAAACATATTTCTGTTTCTATTTGTTAAACAGAAGCATTGCTGTCATACACACCAGTCTGTCAAAGCCTTACATGGCAGTAATCTAAGCCTTCTATCGATTTGATCTTACATTTTATTAACCCTTAGTGTCTGGACCACTCTTCAATAAGTGGGTCAAAGATGTCCTGTGTTAAATTCATTGTTTTTATGTGGTTTTTATTATGTTTTGGTCTACGAAAGAATGATTTAACCCATAAAGACCCAGAGCTGCATCTGTGTCCATTCCCAAATAATTTTTTCTCTATTTATTTTGTTTGCTAGTTTATTTTTGGTTTTTGGTCGTGAAACAACTGCCAGTACAGTACAGTGTTCATCGATGCAACACCAATGAGATAGTAAAACAGACCAATAAATAATCTAAAATACCCCTGAAAAAAAAAAAGTAATTTCTTTCTTAAGTGATTTATCACCATTTATTGTAATATTATCCTCTGAATTTAGCATTTTTCACTGTAAATCATGTATTTTGCTGTGTTTAACTTATTATATTTAATTCAGATGTTCATGAAAACTCAGTAAATTCAAAGGTTACTGTATCAAAACAGAGAAACTGAATAAACAGTGTCTTTTTCAATCCAATCTGTCATTAACTGAACACAAAGCTTGTGTGTCCATCCACTGTCAGTGATCAAACTCCATGGGTTTTACTGATGAATCAGTGTTGTACAAGATGACTGTGTTTCTATGGTAACTACGGAGCCTCTGAATATCCAAATGGGTCATATCTGATTACCATGGAAAGATGACAAACATCATTTACGCCAGTTATTTACATGTATTGATAGGATTAATGGATCAACAGGAATTAAACAGTTTAGATCAGTAGATGGTTTAGGTTAAAGGTGGACGTTTGAGTCTTTAAGGGTTAATGTTTTAAATATTTTTTACAATTTGAACACATTTAAAACATTTTTTAGAAATACGAAAGTTGAAAAGCAAAGTATATATAGTAAATAATATACAGTATATAATGGCAATAGAACAATATTAACATCCAGTGAGTGAGTGACTCATTTCTTTGGTTTTGCTCTAGAATGAATTAAAGTTTCAGATGAAATTCCATTGAAAATGAATGCGGGTCATTTTTGATTCACCTTTAAAAGCTTGGGGTACTTAATACAGTTTTAGCAGTGGCTCCCAGATGGTGGAATGCCCTTCCACCTGAGCTACAAGCAGCAGCCTCAGTGGACATTTTAAAAGGCATCTTAAGACGCACCTTTATTCTGTTGCTTTTATGGGTATTACTTGATTTTAGTGAGTATTTTAGAATTTCATATTTTTGCCCTGTCTATTCTTTTAGTGTGTTGCTGTCTTATGTCTTGTAATCTGTAAAGTATTTTGGATTTTTTTGTTTGTGTGTTTCTGTCTTGTATCTCTTGTGCTATATAAATCAATTTTACTTACAACAATCACAATTTCATAAAATCTATAAAAGGTAAGTTAAACATTTAAATGGCATGATGTCAAAAACATCTTTTTTGAAGAATAACTGGAAAATGAAATAATTTCTCTTTGCAAAGATACTGCAAGAAAACCTCACTGTCATTTTTGACCCACTTATACATGTAAGGGTTAAAGGAGAGCCAGCGTCTAGTGGTGGTCAGTGGTATTGCACTTTATGTGGAGTCACTATCCTCACCCCTGAAGGAAGGCAGGGGCATTTTTGTCCTCAAATAGTGATTGCAGGAACAGTGTTGGACAATGGGAGGGGTATGATTGTATATTTGTGTGTTTGTAGTATTATAGGGATGTGAAACTGTCACTTTTATAATGAATCTAAAACACATGGAGCAGGTGAATGCAGCAGGAGTGTGACATCAGTCTCACATCAGGATGGAAAATCTAAAAACCCATTGCTGGTTTTTATAGCCTTTTAAAACAACATCTTTTAAGACTTTTGAGGCTTGTCAATTTCAGCTCAGATGTCCCTATGAAGCTGATAATAGAGGTGTCTCTCTGGTGTATTACTGCTTCCACAGGCTGCAACATGTTTCACAAAACTGTACCTGTGAAAAGTAAATTGGACGATATATAGTTTTGGATTCTGTTTTTTTTTTTTTTTTTATATTGAATAGTGTCCAATAATGATGTGGGAGTGAATGCGATAAACCTGTGAAACAAAGCTTTCCAAACTCAAGAGCACTGCATTAAATTCTACTTTGGAGAAGCTCATGTAAACGGGGTTGAATCCTGCTGAGGCAGCTCTATGCTAATCTTACATTCATGGTGTTTTTGTATCGAACTGCAGCCTGAGACGGTTTGCTGCATTTTTTCCACTGGAATATTCACATCAGTCATCAGTCACGACTATTAGATACTGGATTGATTTGCCTCTGTCATACGAAACCATTCTGCTGTTATAACGTCGACACGTCTAAAAAGTTAAGATCATATAACCTCGGGAAACGTAGCCGTTCCAGAACTATTGATCCACGTCTGATCTATCCAGTCTGTTCAAAAAAGCCAGCCAAGCTTATATCTGAGTCTCAAGCTGTCAGCTCTGAGATTTAATGTAAAATAACTACAGTATGATTTATCACCATCTCCCACAGCCTGATGTTGATTTTTATCCTCTTCTGATTCTTATTCTGTACTTTCACATATGAAGTTGTGAAAGACAAGTCAATTTTTATCTCTGTTTAACCCATAAAGACCCAGTACTATTTTTGTCGCAGTTCTCAAATGAATTTATCTCCCTATTTAACCTTTCTTAAAGTAATGTATCACCATTTATCATAATATTATCCTCTGTATTTAACTTCTTTTTTGTCAAAATCATGTATTTTTCCATTTTTAATTTGCTGATCATGTAGCTCTTCATTAAAGCTCAGATTAAAGTTGAAGGTAATTATATCAGATTCAGAGAAAACTGAAGAAAAAGTGACTTTTTTTAGCAAATATATCAATAACTGAATGTAAAACCAAGTGTTTCTATCAACTGTCATTGAGCCAACTCCATGGGTTTTACTGGTGAATCAATGTTGTAGAAGATGACAGTGTTTCCATGGTAACTACAGAGCCTCTGAATGTCCAAATGGGTCATATCTGATGACCATGAAACTGTAATTTCTTACAGTTATTTCAATGTATTAATAGGTTTAGTGGTTCAGAAGTTAAACATTTTAAATTGGGGTCTGATCAAACATCAACGCGAAAAAATAAAAGTTGCACACATCATTTATCAAGTGGGCTCATTTTTAGCTGTATTTTGTTTGCTGATGATACCAGCCTCTATTGCTCTGGCAAATATTTAAATCAAATTTTAGATATAGTTGAAAAGGAGCTTGCCATACTAAAAGATTGGTTTGATATCAATAAATTATCACTAAATCTTAGTAAAACCAAATATATTATTTTTGGTAAAAGGAAAAAATAAGTTAAAATCAGAATCAAGGAAACTGAAATTGAAAGAGTGTCTAACAAAATTTTTAGGCAGTATAATTGATGAATAATACAAGGATGAATTGGAAAGAGCATGTACATTTTCTTAGCTCAACAATAGCTAAAAGTATTGCTATACTGCATAAAACCAAAAACCTTTTAGATCAGAAATCTCTCCATATACTGTATAATTATCTTGTTTTTCCATTTCTCAACTATTGTGTGGCGATATGGGGCAATAATTATGAATCTAATATTAATTCTATATTCTTACTTAAAAAAAGGCAATTTGAATTGTTAATCAAGCACATTACTTAGCTCCAACAAATTCCCTATTTTTAAAATTAAATGCTCTAAAACTACACGATCTTGTCGACCTTAATACTCTTTTCAATGTATAAAGCCCATGATCACACGCTCCCTTACAGTCTACAGGAGATGTTCGAGCCCAGGCAAAGTAACTATAACTTAAGGGGAACTGAAATCTTCAAGAAAACGATGTGTAGAACAAACATAAAAAGCCAGTGTATCTCTGTTAGAGGGGTACATCTCTGGAATAAACTTAAAAATGTCTTCAGTTTGTGCATTTAAAAGGATGTATAGATCCAGTATAATAACAAAATATAGAACCTTATCTGAATAAGTGAATATCTACTTATAATGTAGAAGAATGGATAAAATAACGATGTCATTGTAATAAATTAATACAGACTATCATGATTAGGAGATATTATCACATCTATTAAACACTGTATTTGTAGTAAATATTTAAAGTGCATATAAATATCATAGTTTATATTAAAAACGGTTGATTAGGCAAAGCTGTGTGTGAGGTGACTTAAAAAATAAATAAATAAGTGCATGTGAATGGTTTGTATGGATGCTTTGTGTTATTGGAAAATATACAGAAAAACAGTGTGTTAACAAAGCAAAGGAAGCGGAATTAATTTAATTATTAGTTTGTAAAAAGGGGGTGGAAGCCTATAAGTTATACTTCTTCCCACTCCTTTTTGAGTGCTGAAAAAATGTTGTCTGACTATGTTGTATGGTTCTTTGTTATTTGATGATTTTATGTGCTCGAAATAAAATTTAACTAACTAATTAAAGATCTCTATTTTATTGAACTGTTATCCTTTTTAAAATACCACTTACACAGTACAGGAGAAGTTCCGGACCTTCTGCTAGGCTGCTTTAAATTAACAAAAAGACATGAAAAGACTGTCTATTACTTTATTACTAATTCTGAATGATGAAGTTTGTGAATTCATACACTGGTCACATTTAAAAGACTATCTGTGAACTGTTACAGAGAAATTGTGATTTACCTATATCACTATGGACCACCACAAGTTGTAAATAACACTGTGTTAGTATTAAATCCATTAAATAAAGCGTTGTGATTATATCTGGCTTCTTGTTTTATAAAATAAGTCAACATTTTGGCAGACGCATACGATGGTAGAGAGTCGTCCATGTGTTACTATGGCAGCCTGTCCACATGTTACCACATTCTCAAGTCAAAAAAACAGACTTTTCAATATTTTACTCCAATGTATTTTCAGCATAGTTGAACATAATATCTAAAAGGTTTTGACCTACTTGACATCAATTTCTGTCAAGAACCGCATGTTTTGAATGTTTGTGTAAAGCTTAAAGAATTGATGTCTGTTTCAAGTCCACATGTTACAGAGCAGTAATTTGACCTTTTTCACCTAAAAATTTAATCTCCCCAAATTTTGTTATACATCATGTTAAAATGCTTATAAATACCAACTCAAATATGTATAATATAAGTTACTCTGCTTACATGACAGATTGTTGAACACAAAATGTGTCCCCGTGTTACCGCTTAATTGGACCCATCAGATCTTTGGGTTAAGATCAGTCTGACTTAAAATTTTTGGGTTTTAACTGTAAAATCTTAATTCTGAAATGCCTAAAAGATCATATTTTTTGGAGTCTATTGTAATTTTATTAACCCTTAGATGTATGAGAGTCTGGACCCTCCACTCTTCCATAACCGTGTTAAATTTATTGTGTTTTTATTATGTTTTGGTCCACAAAAGAATGATTTCATGTTTAATTTTTTTTTTTGACATTTAACAATTGTAACTTTTTTTTTTAATATGTTGAAATTTTGAAAAGCAAATTATTGTATAATACACAGAATATAGCAATAGAACAATGTCAATATCCAGTGAGTCTGTGAATCTGTTAGTTTTGCCGTAGAATGAATCAAAGGTTCAGATGAAATTCTACTGAAAATGAAAGCGGGTCATTTTCACCTATGGAAGCTTGGGGTTACAATACAAAAATTACAATTTCATAAAATCCAGTGGCCTTGGTTTCTAATGTTCAGTCTAAATGATTTGAATGTTTTTTTCTGGGACTAAAATGCAGAAAACTGGAGTAGGAGTGAGCAGTGGATGAGGGACGGGGCGTCATAGATAGGAAAAGCTGTCAGTACCAAATCTCTGCAGGCCGTTCGAAATCATAATGTGCTGATATGATCCTTCCTTGTGATAATGGAAAAAAATTGGGCAGGGGTCATTATCAGTTTCCATTCTCGCCTAACTAACTGATTCCCTCTGCAGCAGTAACAGCATGGTAACACACAGAAACAAGCTTTACTGAATGTTAAGATGAGGCGTCATTAGTTAATTCATACCAACTCTGCTCAGTGACTGTCGATGTTTTGTTACTGAGACTTTCCAACATGATGCATCATCCAGTTTCTACATCTAAATGATCTATCATCGCAAGCCAAATCTGTGTGAGCACTTTCCTTTGCTGGTATCGAAGGAGGATTAAATGATTACAGTCACACAACACTGACTAGTGATTGAGTCCTGATCAGTGGCAATATCAAAAGACTCCAACATGAAGTTCATTCATCAGACGTACGAAGGGCGACAATAGGACTCGCTCAGCAGATCAGACCCCAGACTTCAGTACAGCTCAACATAAAAGAGCGATCCATCTCTGCATGATGCTCTGCGCTTTGTGTTTAACATCAGATGTTTTGCATTATATTAAAAGGACCAATGTGAGAGATTTAGGGGAATCTGATGACAGAAATACAGGGTGTCCACAAAATCTCTTTACAATTTAAAACATTCATTACAGAAACAATTGATGAGATATGTTGATCAGATTGGTTCTATGTACTCGGTGGTTATCAAACTTTTTAGTAACACTGCATTGGTCCATTTTTTATGCAACGAGATCAGTTACTGCAAATGTTCACCCTGACCTCTTGACTGAATGTGTGGCACCACAACTGGATGACCTTCAACAGACCATCATTTTCCAGGTGGATGCTGCACCACCACTTTGGTTCAGGAACCCACCAACATGCAGTCTCCAAACATTTAAACACCGGTGGATTGGAAGGGATGGCCCAATTCTCTGGCCACACCGTTCACCAGATATCACTCCGCTGGTTTCTTTCTATGGAGTTATTTAAAGATATCATATCTTGAACAAAGATACGGGACATCAACGACCAGTACCATCTTAATGTGCTTCGTGCAACTAATGGTGTCAATATAGAGGTGTATTAAATGAAGCACAAAAAAGTCATCTACTTTTCATTTGAAATAATTTCCACAGATTTGTCTATTATGTGCATTTCTAATAAACTTGTTAAATTGTAAAGAGACTTCGCGAACACCTGTAGAACACAGGTGTCAAACATGCGGCCCAGCCAATCAGTGGTGTCAAAATCATTTTAATTCAGGTTCCACATATAGACACATATAGTCCAATTAGATCTCAAGTGGGTCAGACCAGTACAATATTATCATAACTGCAAATTTTCTCTTTGTTTTGGTGTAAACAACTAAAATTACATTTCCAAACTATACTTTTACAAAAATGCAAATAACCTGAACAAATATGAACAAACAGAAATGTCTTAAGAGAAGTAAATGCAATTTTACCAATACTCTGCCTGTTACAAAATGTTTTGTATAATTGTAATGTAAGTTGTAACACACATGTGTAATTGATAAATTGATAAACTAGGGCAGAATATTGCTAAAATTGCACTTGTTTTTCTTGTTGTTCATGTTACTCAGATTTTTAAGGAAACTTTGTAGATGTAAACATTAGCATAATATAACTGTACTTTTTTTTCGCTGTTATTTTACAGGTCCAGTCCACTTGAGAGCAAATTGGGGTGAATGTGGCCCCTGAACTAAAATGAGTTTGACACAGCAGCTATAGAATATACAGCGAAACCTATACTTATGTTTACAGTACAATCATGTGATATATGATTTAATGCAGTACTGAAGTCTAAAACTGCCTCCATGCTGATGAACTACAGTTTTAAAAACCCATGCTGTGTATTTGTTATTGAGAAAAACCTAATAGAATTAAGCACCAAGACATGCATGCTCCTGTAGTGAAAAGTCTTGCTGGTGCTGGATAATCAGAGTAACAGGAGGAAAAGAAGAATTATTTCAGAATTTGTCTGAAAATGACTAATGTTGTTAGAAATGTCATGGCTGAAAATAAACCCCGATGAAGGAGCTATAGGCCTACAGGTGTGTGGATTTTTCTTGTCACAGTGATAAAAACAATTATATACTACAACAATACAACACCTTGGAGATTGTGAATTCTTAAAATGTTTTTTTCCCCATTTACTTATAATGGGTGAAATTTCACATCTATAAAAACATTAATTTTGTTTCAATTTACTTCAAACTTGGCACATAGATAGACACAATTCATATGTGACATCAGCACATGCATAGACATGATGACATCAGCCGGATTGATGCCAAAATAAGCTACAATACGTGTGAGGGGTGGGGTTTGTTGTGCCTGGAACCATGTGTTTGGAAAGGGTTGGACAAGCTTTTATCAGAACTCATCTTGACTGTTGTAATTCTCTTTATGTTGGTGTTAATCACGCCCCACTGTCACATGCACACAACTGGTCCAAAAACACTGCCAAAACTCCTAAATGGAACCCTCAAGCAAAATAAACCAATTCTAATTTTAAGATTTCATTCCACGCTTAATGGATTAGCACTATCAAAGATTATCAACCTTCTAAAAATGTATGTCCCTTCAAGGCCATTGAGGTCTACTGACCAGGTTCTTCCTCCTCTTCAAGACTTAAGAACCCCCTGCTTGCTTCAGGGTTCATGGTTCATCTCCTGTCATTCCTTCAACGTAGCACACGGAAGAACAAAATGTGTACTTGGGTCCCAGCAAAAGTTAAGAAACAGAATGAAAATGGTAAAACTATCTAAAAACAGACACATGAAAACATACATAAAGAAAAACTCATTAAAAACATTTGAAAAAACATCTCTGCCTAGCCTGAGAATTATACATATGATTTGTTTTTTAAAAGTTTTTTTTGCATATTTTTATTCCATCTTGACTTTTTCAGCTTCCCTCATTATACCTGAAAAACATTAAGTGACTGACTGACTGATTTGATGTTCATTTAGACCTCCTACACCTTTTCTGGTCTTTATAAGGGCTTTACTAGGCACTTTAACTTGAGGACCATATGACAACCCATCATTTACATTTACTCTAAATATCACACTCCATCTACATGCAGAAATTTCTAATTTGACTCAATACAGCATTCTCTTTTTAACCTGCTGGGTATCCTTTCTAAGTTTGCCGCGACAAAAGCTTCCACATTATTGCATTAGTGTCAGACGATGAAAACACGTCAAACGTTTCAAATAAATGAAATTAACCAAGATCACAAAGAACACATAATAGTAACTCTTCAGAATAGCTGTTGAACAAAAACTAAAATGAATCCACTCCTAAAACTAAAAGGCTAAATAAGATAGACAAAAATGCCAAGCAGTGCAATTTTCAAAATAATACAAAATATAAAACAAATATTCCCGTGCTAGCCATATTAATAACAGACACCATACATTATAGGTTGTTTCCACCATGAATAGTTGACATCTTTTATGTAAATTTTACAGCAATTCTGGTGCAATAAATAGCCAGACGATTGTGAAATAGCTTTAAGGAATCGTTCCCTTTTAAATGGGTTTTAGCTGCATCTTGTCACTAATAAATATTTTGTTATTGTCATTAGATTGCCTGTAAGTGTACCCGGCCTTCTTATTGTAAATGACTAGACATTACAGCAAACAACCAACGCCTGGTGATTTGTTGGAAATTGCCTCAGGGCAACAGAAAATTGTTGCTTCAAAGATTGAGAGTCATTTGCACTGGGCAAAGAGTGTTTAATAGATAATAGGGGGTAAATGGGTAAGTCAATATGGAATGGAGCACTTGGTGAATTTATGATTAATGCGCTTAACCCTTTGCTGGTCAGTGGCTGTGTAATCATCATCTAATGCATTAGAAGGTCTCCAGTGGGTGTGGAAATACAGGGGGGGGTGTTTGAAATTCATGGATTAACCGACTAAGCCAGTCTAAATAAAGCAATCTGATATTCCAAGGAGTAGGGTGGGGAAAAAAGAAAAAAAGTGTGTGTTGGTTTCATTACAGTTGCAAATTGGATAGTGGAATGAAAGCATGTGCCGCATGCACAAACATACGACACTGACAACCTGCAATCTGCAAAACATTTGGGCCTCATCTGAGTGTTTTCATTAATGGAAACTCCGGGGAAATCTCTGCATGTTGGCCGAGGTGGTCAGATTTTCAGCCACATGCAGAAATGTTTACCACCGAGCAGCAGTGGTAAGAGGGAAACCCATCTCACAATGTCCGCCACTGACGACTTCATTAAAGATGCATCCTGTTTCTGTCTGGTTGCCTAAAGTAACAAATAGGAGCTCAGGGGAAATCTGACCAAAGTAGTTTCATGTGTCAGGTTTTTATCAAGATGGAAGTTCATCTTTCTGAGGGGAAATCTCACAATCAGAGCAGACATCTGGCCCTAATCCTAACCGGCTGCTGTTATTAGCACTAAATATATGAACAGGCAATAAAGTTTTAAAAAATTTAAGAAAATTTAAGTCTGTTTGGTGGGTAAATGTCAACAAGTGTCCGGATACACCATTTCTGCACACAAAACCCCGTCTCCAGGGAAACCCTCTGACCATCACACTCATTACTGGGGAGTGATTAAGAGAAATGAGCAGCCGCCGTCCAAACATCTGTGACGGTTCTGTTGGCTTTTTGGATCCTGTGGGGAGAACCGGAGTCAAATTCATCACGTCCGCCAGCTGTCACCACCAGCCCCGTGTACTCCAGAGGACAGGGGCTGTGGTCAGATAGTCTGTTTCACTTTGGGAGGTTCCTAACTGAGTGAACTGACATGGAGAAGTGACAATCAAATTGTCTAAATGTTACCTCATTTACAGACCCACAGATTCTTGTTGCACCATCTGAGTATTCATGAAAAAAGATAAGTATCACCAACAAGGGACACAACTCCATCTGCTGCCCTTATTAGTTAACACCTTACAGAGTTTATGTTAAAACCAAAGGTGAACTATGACCCTACTTACAATGTACCTGTACTGATCATGCTTACAACATTAACTGTGCTTTGTGTATTACTTAGAAACAAGAGAGGTACAAATTTAGTGAAAAAAATTGCTATAAATGTATTTCAATTTTACGATCAGATACACCAAGTTTATATGTTGGAGCTTTGACTTTTCCATACAAACAATTATTTTAATAATGATCAACAATGATAAACATGCATTAGTTTTGTTCTCATTTCATCATTTTATATTGTGTGAATCACAAATGCCTTCATAAAGGTAATGGTACCACTGGATTATCTCTTCAGCAGGGAAGGACCTAAAGCCAAATTGTCTTTATTTGTAAAATGCAGTTATTCATTATTTTAATTACTTTATTTATTCCAGAGGGCATGAAGAGTAATTCAGTTAGAAATGGCATAGTTATTCAAACGTGAACACAAATGTATATACTCCACATTCTAATACACACCTATCAAAATAATAAATAAGTGGTGCCAGGCACAGCAAACCCCGCCCCTCGCACATATTGTAGCTTATTTTAGCATTGATCCAGCTGATGTCACCATGTCTATGCATGTGCTGATGTCAGCATATCAGTTGTTTCTACATGTGTGCCAAGTTTGAAGTCAATTGAAACAAAATTCATGTTTTTATAGACATGTGAAATTTCACCCATTATAAGTAAAGGGGAGAAGAAAAAAGATTTTTTTTTTTTAATTCATAAAAAATGTTAACTTTGACCTACTGTTCCCAAAATGTAATGACATCTATTCTGGGTCACTGGCAATCTATACACTCAATTTGGTATGGCGCAGGGTAACAAAAACAATACACCTTGCCTCCCCTTCGGGGGGTGGGGTAATAAATACTATTGTGCAAAGAAGCTCTGAGTGCAACAGGCTTACAGGAACTGTTCAATAATGAAATGACACACTGTCCTCACCAACATTCAACTATTCAGACCATCCCATTGGATATTTACTGCAGCAATCAATGTTTTCCAGCTTAAACAACTTCTTTAACCCTAGCGTATCCTTTCTTAACGACCATCCGTTTGCTTTTCATTCATTTTCCAAAGTGCTCCAGAGGGTCATGGGGACACTGGAGCCTGGAGGTGGGGTATGCCCTGGATGTGTCACCAGCTCATCACAGCTGACATATAGGCACGAGCAAACAATCACCCTCACTTTAGCACCTATGGGGAGGCTTTAGATTGACCAATTAACCCATAAGTCAATTACCTATTAAGTCATCCATTTGTCAGAGAGCATAAAGACTGGACTGAGTTTCAATGGAAAAAGGTCATGAACCTGTTCTGGAGTGATGGATGCATCAGGGTGAGAAGAGAGGTGGATGATGATAACACTGATCTACAGGTTTTTTTTAGAAACTACCTGCTTCGGATATTAAATGTGCTAAATGTTACGTATTTCAGTAAGATTCATTGGAAAACAAATGACAAAAGTGCTGGTTTGCTGTTGTTTTCAAGGTATATGATAAAGTGTTATTACACATATATGTTGGTTTATGTACATTTATACAATAGATTTAGAAATCTCCCACTAGATTGAACCTGTAAAGTGAATGTATTGGAATGTGCAGACAGTGTTTTGAAGTAGATCTGGTAGAGACAAATATTCCTTTGGAGTAAAACCCATTCTCTCAAAATCTCGACTTTCACCCAAGACAGTATCTTGGAAACTTCAGCCAACCAGCATTTATGACTGGATTTTTCATTATCAGTGACTTACACGTCTGTCTCTCTCTGTCTCTCTCTCATGACATCTACTTTTTAAAGACAACCAGCCAAATTGGCTTCTTGTAGGAGGATAAAAAATTAAAATCAAAACGAAAAAAAAACCTGATTATAATACAGTCGGACTCCAGATTGACCTGCTCTACATTCAGTCTTATTTTTGTTTTTATAGAAATGAACATGAGTGCACATGTTTGTTTGGCTTTTACCTGAGGCATTTGGCAGACCTTGAAGAGGCAAAATAGGAGCTAGCTCAGTGGGTGTCTTAATGGATGTGAAAACACAGCATTTTCAGTCTTTGCGCCTGAACTTTGTTATATGCCATCCCCCATCTCTATAAGTGCAAATGCTTCTAAAAAAAAAAACTTTTTGGCTCAGGTCAGGTGGAGTGCCTATTTATGGTGTCATTGCTGAGGTTTTTGTTTACATTAAATAGGAAAGCAGGGAAGAGAGTGAAGGCTGATGCGGTGCCAATCTTCAGGCAGATGCTACTGCTCTCTGGTCTGACGATGAGGAAAGGCCAGATGTCAGATGGGGAAACAAAAAAAAAGCATTATTAGAATATCAAAGTGTGAGCGGCAGCTGGGCCAGAGGGTAACACTTTGCAAAATGTGCCTGAATTCCATCTTTTCGCACTCATAATAAGTTGTGTTCCAAATCCTGTGCACACTGAAGTACACACAGTATTTCATCTTACTCTCATGAGGTGCTCATCTGTAATAATCAAGTTTGTAGGAATTTAGAGGAAATTGGGTTTCACACTCTGGAATGCGATCACAGATTTTGATTCGACTGAAAGAGCCTTGAGCTTTTGAAACCATGGAAATACCTGCTTCATCATTTTATTAGCAGAAGGTAGGTTGAGAGCCTTTCCAAGCATGCAATGAGTAAAATATAGAGACCTATATGGAGCAAAATAGCTATTTTGAACTCCCATTGGGACATGTAGATAGTGGAAGATGAAGGCAGTGCAGGAAAGTTACTAAGTGCTCTGGTTAGACTGTAGTTACTGACTGTACTGGGCTAAATGTGTCATTTAGAAACGTGATATCATAAAATCGAGTAAACATACACACTGCTTTTAATTGGTATTAATTGGCATGTTATCTGTACGCATTATAAGCTTTCCGTGTGTATGTTCATGCCGCGTCAAATACCACGCACTGAAGGTAAGGGTTAAGGTTAGGGTTATGTGAACCGGAGAACTGGCGTGACACACAATGCGATTTCATGAGATCAGATTTCATGAGAGAGATCTCCATTTAGGATCGCAGAAATCCATTTAACCCTTTAAGGACTATCATTATAACAGGCCATCTACAATTCTTTGTCATTTTTGCAATAAAAGTATCAGAAAATGTCTTTTTTGCCAATTCTTTTGCACCTTTCAATATCTGTCCTTTAATTATCATCCTAATTTTATATGCAATAAATGCTTAAAACGGTGTGTTATAGCAAAAAACAGACTTGAATTTGTATCACATTTACTACAAAAAACAACTGTAAATGTACATAATGTAATTTTATGAGATTATAGAAATAGACTTTCAACTATTTTCCACGTGCTCAAACATTTTTGTATGTCTAGATCAGGGGTCAGCAACCCGCAGCTCCAGCAGCTCCAGAACCACATGTGGCTCTGTCATCCCTCTGCTGCGGCTCCTACCTGGGATCTGGAGCACCTTTTTTCTCTATTTTTTTCTTTTCAGGCTGCACATATTTGCTCTACTGCATTGAGTATACTGCACTGAACAGAGCTGTCTTATCGCTGTCCAGTGCTGAACCTGTTAAGACACAGGTAGCAGTGTTTCCTGTAGAATTGATCTCTTGTGTGTGTAATGGGGAGGGGGGGTTCATATTGTATATATGGGGCCATGCCGCACGTACCTCAAAACGGGTACTTGCAAAGTGAAAATGAAACTTAACATGCGTTACGAACTACTCGTCGTCTCCCACTGTTCATTTACCTTTTCCCTACCATCTGAAACTTCGTAAACTGTCATTTTAGGGGGCAGTATATTTGTTTAGGGGGGCATTGCCATTGCGTTTTCTGTGGGAAACTGGTCCAAGGTGGCTAAAGATTGCTGACCCCTGGTGTAAATCATTCTCTGTCCATTGTCGAAATCCCGTCGGTTGTCCCAAACTCAGATCTCCGGTTTCATGGGGTACTGGTCTCTGATCAGCGCAACATAGGGGTTTGCCTCTGCTAAACCGCACTTAACCAAAAGATGCTACTTAAGCTGATAAATTGCGAAGCACTCACCTGACTCTCACCACCTTTAATCCCTCTGAAGTCAGCCTGAATTTGGTACTTTCCACCTGCTTTTGTTTCCTCATTTCTCACTTGCATTTCTCACTTAAACTTCTCCACAACTTTATCCCTGACCTGTCTGGTGTGTTCCTTGGACTTCATGATGCGGTTTGCTCCCCAGTATTAACTTAACAAACCTCTGAGGCCATCACAGAACAGCTGTATTTGTACTGAGATTAGATTACACACAAGTGGACTCTAGTCATTTGGTCAACAGTGATCGTTCAGCAATCATCAGGCAACTTCTGAAGGCAATTGGTTGCACTCAGAGAAAAGAGGGCTGAACACTTTTACACAACGCACTTTTAAGTTTTTTATTTGTAAAACAATATTAAAATCATGTATCATTTTCTTTCTCCTTCACAATTGTATGCCACTTTGTGCTGGTTTTTTTACATAAACTTCCAATAAAATATATTTATTTTTGTGGTCGTAGCGTGACAATATATGAAAAAGTTCAAGGGGTATGAATACTTTTGCAAGCCACTGTAAAAGTAATGAAAATATCTGCGAAATTCAGCAAATCCCCGGCAACATACACTAGCAGAACACTCCAAAACAGCACTCTATTATATACAATTATTTACAAGAATTCAGCACAGAAACACAGCTAAAACGCTGCTAAAAGTTATAAAAATCTTCCATCTTTCGCTCTCACTGACAGCACTCTGCTCTGCCCATTTTCACCCCTCCCCCTCAGCCAACGTGGGCCTCTACCCTAATGTGTCACACAGCCAAAGAAAACAATCTCAACTTTCAGATGACATTTGGATTTTCTCAATATCATGAACAATTCAGGAGGTATGGTAAATTGGATGACAGTAGATGTAAAAATGTGCCACAGGAGAAACAATCGTCCTAAAAAGGTTAATCAGGTAATGATGATAAATGTATCATCTGACATATATGTCTATGTGGTCAGATAAGTTTAACATAATTTGGGGGAAAAAAAGCCAATATCTCCCATTCAAAGATTAGTCTGTGAAAGCACCAGGAGGTAAGTTTTTGCTCGTATGTCTATTATGGGTTGAGATCCTGTTCTATGTTTATGCTAGATGAATGGATGCAGGCCTTTATGTTTCAATGCACTTAAAACGATCAAAACAGATATGGTTTTCAATATTACAAGGCAGCTAAGCTCAGTCAGCTGACCGTAAACCATATGGAAATAGTAAAATTTAGGATCATATTCAAACGTCATACTAATGAATGAATTCTATTCCATTCTATTCTATATTTCAATATCAGCTTTTTATTTATACTGTGAACCAATACCAAAGTGTCTTTGTCGGTAGAGCTCAGTGTTCATTTATGTAGTTGTTGATCTATAAATCATCCACAATTTAAACAAAAAGTTTAGATAGTGTATGTTATTTTGGCTTGTGTCCAATTCTTTAACCCATAATGATAATAAATGCTAGTCGGAGACATTTCGCCGCAGGTCTAACAGACTCTGAAAAGTCTGGATCGAAGTGTGGATTTGTTCAAGCCCTACTCATCTACACCTGGGTGAGTAAACCCTTTTTGTAGCTGAACTTGGAGGTACACTCCTGCGAGGTGTTTGAGGCCAATGTGCCCACTGTATTGATTGGAGAGCTCTTTTAAAAGCTTTCATTCCCAACACATGATTGCCTAATTGGACAGATGCCATGAAAGCCATATGTAGGACGTGTGAAGGGCGCAATCATGTGAAGTGGAGAACCTTTAAACGTCAGGGCTCATTTCAAAGCTACAGCGTCCTCTCTCATTCTCTCCCTCTCTTATTTATTTTTACTCCATGTGTGTGTGTCAGTCTTCTTTTGAGCTAGCTCCAGTCAAATAAAATATTCAGGCTTCATCCCTGCAAGCTGAAGACACTCCGGATGGAATTTTTCTGAATGCACACACTGCCTTTCTCTCTCCCTCTGTCTGTCTCTCTATATCTCTGTCATGCACACACACACATCCACATGCATTCAATCCCCCTCCTCCTTCAACGCCACAAACATACACTGTTTGCCTTGTGCTCTGTGTGCTACAGATAATCTTTATGAGGCAGAGACCCCATTGAGAGTATTTATAACCCAATCAGACGGGTATTCAGCCTTTTCTTCTCCGCTTTCCACTGTTTCTGCCCGTGCTTTTGCATGAATATTAAAGCTGCTAAATCAACGTATCAACGTGAGCTCCACATTAGCCTAATGTCGCCTTGGTGTGAGCGTATGTTTGTGCGCGTGCATAGGTTGTATGTGGCAGTAGGTAGTAATCCTCAAAAGAAAATTGAATTAAAAAGTCATTATTGCTGAAACCAAGCCTTCCATTGCGTGTGTGAAAGGTAAAAGCTGCACGAGCAACTCTTTCAGCCAATAATCACAGTTGTCAAGACGTGATATGCAACTCCAGATGGCAAACTCTGAGGTGAAATCTTGTTAGTTGCATGTCTTTTTTTTTTTTCCAGAGAGCTGAGCTGCCTTGCCGCTATTTATTTTGACATCACTAGGTGAGTGGAGCCAGAGGTGTGTAAAAATCCTGATCAGTGATGTTAAAAATCACACCTTAATTGAGACCTTGCCACAACTGACAAGTCATATACCCATGAGCTGCTGTGGATATTCACGGTGGAGATAAATATGTCACATGACAAGGTTTAAATAAGACCGTGTTTGCATGTAAACTGGTTGGTGACATCTCGCATCTGGAGACGTGGGTGGATGCATCGCAAGGACAGATTTTTACACAGGAAAGTGGTATTTTGATTTACAGCAAGAGTTGATGTTAACTCCACATGAACAAAAACCAGAGAAAAGAAGATATAGGAAGAAAATTGTACATTAAAAGGTAAGTACAATGTAAGAAAGTAGCTTTTACCTGCAAAGTATGCATAGGTTACCTGAATTTAAAAAAAGAATAAAAATGCTAAATTGCATCATTTAAGACTGAAGCTTAGTCAAAGTCCTGCTTCTGTCACTGTTCCAAAATGGGACATAACTTGTAAAATGTAGAAACAGCAGATAGACAAATAGTATTTGCTCCCATTTCAATTACACCACCATTTGCCAATATGTTTGTCAATTTAAAGGAAAACTTTAGAAGCCAAAAAAGTTTGTGGTAAAGTAACATGTAGTTTTGTGTGCAACTAGATTACCATTCCCTCGGGATGATGGTGAAAATGTATTTAAAGAGTTAAAAAAAAAAAAAAAACTGCAATAGAATAGAACAGAATAGAATAAATTGTCATTGTGCTACTCCAGTCAGTGCAATATTAATAAAACACCAATACTTCAGAGAACAAGAATAGAGAGAATATAAAATTACATATAAAAATAGCAATAAGTAGATTTTTTTTTTAAATAGACATAAAATATGAATAGACACAGTATTTACAATAATAACAGTATGTATATCTATGATCTCAAGTCTGTAAAAATAGTGCATTAATATATTGCTAAAAATTGAATAATTATTGCATTGTTTTTGCAGAACAGAAGCTTATTGTATGAACAGAAGATTATTGCCCAGTGAAAAAGTATAACTAGTCTGGTCATGTTGAAGCTGGAGTTAACGTCAGTGATTCTGAACAGACTGCACAGACATAGTTGCATTGATATATGGTTATTCAGCAGTTTTACAACAAACTGAAACTTTGTTGGCAAATGAAATTATCTATTAAATGACAGTAATCCCATGTGTAATTAAGGAAAATTTCAAAGGGGATCAAAAATTTACTCATCTCCCACCACTGACTGGGATACATTTTTTACAGAATACATTATACATGGAATTAATGTAGAGACTAGAAAAAAGAACAACATTCTGATGAAAGACAAACTATTGTGTACAAATTTCCTCAAAACTGACCTCAATATTGTGCAGAAATTCAGTACGTCTTGAAAATGTTGAAGCATTTGGGGAATTTTCCTGACCTCTACTGTTAGTCAATGCTATCAAGAACACACAGAAAAACAGCACTAACAGTTTAAACCTCAACGCTTTTTGCACTAACTTGCCATGATTGTTAATAATCAGTATGTGGAGGTGAAATCACAGAAGTCATGATGAATAAACCCAGACGGAACCCATTTAAATTCTAATTTCACCGTTTAACAGGATCTTTTTCTGTCTGGAAGCAGGTTTTCTTCTCTTAAATGCAGATTTCCAATAAAACCATCAAGGACACGGAAACTGTCAGAGTGAAAAGCGTACTTCTTTACAAAAGAACAAAACTTGGGTCCATCTGTTCAAGTGTTCAAGAAACATTTCAATTTCAGAGCCAACCAGGCCATGGACATTAGATATAAGCTTAGAATATGGAAAAGTAACAAAGCAAGAAAAAAAAAAAAAGTGCTCCATGTTAAGGCTGCTGCTAAGTTTCAGTCGTCCATAGTTATAGCTCAGCAACTTTGAAAGAAGAACAAGATTCTTGTGGGAGTTTTGCTTCCTTAAGACAAGTATGAATCTTTTTCATTCTATAGAAAAAAATCAACTGTGCCCTTTTCTAAAACAGAGCAGTCTGAAACACTTTGACTATTAGTTACATTTGTATGGCACTAGCAGCACATACTCATTTGTTTGATTTCAGACGAACTATAGAAACACCTTCTGCAGAAGTGTCAAGTGGGCCGAGCCTGTAAAATAATAGCATAATAATTTATAAATAACGACAACTCCAAGTTTTTCTCTTTGTTTTAGTGTAGTAAAAACATTAAATTATGGAGATATTTCCATTTATAAACTTCCTGAAAAACTGACATTTTGTAAGAAAAATAAATGTAATTTTAACAATATTACACCTCAGTTTATCATTTGTGCATGTGCATTACACACAATATTACAGATATTTGGTAACAGGTAGAATATTGTTATAATTTTGGAGTTTCAACAATATTAAGTCTCAGCCTTTTATTAACACAATTTATAGACCACAGTGGATCTATAAATACACAAAACATTTAGTAACAGGCAGAATATTGTTTAAACTGCTTTTTTTTTCATTAGACACTTCAGGTTGTTCATATTTGTTCAGGTTATTCACATTTCATTGTTAAAGGTATATAAATATTTTCATAGTGCTATGGCTGAAAATTTTGAGTTGTTATTTATAGGTTATTATGCTGTTATTTGAGATCACTTTTGAGATTACTCGAGATCACATGGGTCTGTTAGTGGAACCGAACGAAAACAACTTCAACATCCTTGACTGTGATCATCTTCAGTGTAATTTTTACACTGGCCAGATTGGACCCTTTAGCGGGCTGGTTTTGGCCCATGGGCCACATGTTTGACACCCCTGAAGTACTGGTACACTGTAGGAATTATGGAAATCAGTTCTTCAGTTATAAAATAAATCAAAAATATTTGTACTTCCCCCGTCAGGTCTCTGGAGCTAAACAGTGGAATCTGGCTTGCAGCATGTACTCTGCAGGAATAAGGCGACTATTTCAGATGCTGAATGGCAGGATTTGAATTTTGCTTTCTTATGTTATCTTTGCATTACTGTTTTGAAAGTCTCCATTGCTACATTAAAGAACAACAATCTCTGAGATATAACTACAAGCCAACAATTGAAGTGGCAATTTTGTAAGGATTTGGTGATTTGATCCTCACATGCTCATGTGATCCACCACTGAGCTTGTTTACATGCACACTAATATTCCGATCATTGTCAGATTTCTGGAGTTAACAGATTATTCAAGTGACCATCTGATAACAGCAGTAATCTGAATGAGAAATTGGACGAACACACCTGGATTTTTCCCCAATACTCCGATATCTTCCAGCATGTATACAGGTTACTCAGATTTATTATGTTTTTGTACGTCTGCGCACATGTAAACACAATTCAAATAGTAGAAAATAAAAGTTACTGTGTGAATGGAAGACAATAACAGGAAATTTGATTCTACCTTCACTACATCTTTACGGATTCCAAAAGAAATCCGATAATGAACTGGAGCGTCTAAACCAGGGTTTATCAATTATCACATTTCTTAAGTGCACGAAAATGCTTCAGATCTGATAATTACAATTATCGGATTACTCCCAGTTATCAGACTTTTACAGTCATGTCAACAGGCTCATTATTTTCTAAATGTACTGCCATGTATCCCGCACTCAGCACGCCACAAGACGAGAGTGAGTCATTTAGAGAACTTGCCAAATAACCTCACTTTTGTTTTTAACAGTGATCGTGGATGCTGCCAGATCTTTCTCCGGTGCCAACTTTGTGTCAGCCAAGTGTGGACATAAATCCCTAAAAAGTGGAGGCAAGACGTGATATGGTTTTATTAAATTAAAAAGGAAGCTGGTTAGTTAAAGGAGTGGACTTCGCACTCTCTCCTGTACTCTGCTGGTGGTGATGTGGAATATTAAGCCTTTATCGAGTAAGTGACTATTTTTGGTCATTTCCGCATCTCATTACAAGACAGTAACAACAACAATCCCAGGTCCAATGTGGTCTCCATGGTCTGTAAGGTCCACCTCTGCATGAACAGTGAGTGTACCTGTTTTGTTAGGTACCCTGAAGTAATGGTACTAATGTAAGGAATGATGTTCAAAGGGATATTGTGGATGTGGACAGGGGTCTGGACCAGCACTTATGTTGTTCTAATGTACTAAAATACAAGTTCCTTTCTTTCTTTTTAAATATGCAGGCAAGGAACCAAATATGGTAACTTCATTGACCTTGATTTTCTACACGACAATAACATTTTTTGTTTTTTTTTTCACAAAAGTATTAAGGTCTTATGTCCTCCAATAACACACTACAGTTGAACATTTGAATTTCAGTATTTCCGTGGGTGTCCTATAAAGGGGTTAAGCTGGTGTGAAACAAAAGTAGTAAAGGATTTCCGACAGCAGCAGAAAGATCCATTGCTTTGAGCTTCAGAAGTGTGAGGGCAAATGTAGCTGGTGTGGACACTACTGCATTGGCTGATTAATAATGAAAGAGGTTCTTTGCTGAAAGGTGTTTTGGTTCAGGAAACAGCAACACTACTATCATGTTATGAGAAATACAGTTGAACTAGTAACATGACGACTTGCACAAGTGCTACTGGTTATGGGTCAACCACCACTGGAAGTCCTTTTTAATTAATTCACTCGGTCATTTGCCTTCACTGTTTAATTCTCTGCAGGGTCCTGGGGGCTGGAGACAAGGCAGGGTCCACCATGGACAGGTCTCCAAAACCATTAGGAGTATTTCCAACACACCCTTTAACCCTTAAAGGCCCAGTGATACTTCCAAAAGTAGACTGATTATTTTTGTCCCCTTTCTTATGTGATCTATTGCCATTTGTTATATTATCCTCCATATTTTGCATTTTTTGTGTAAATCATCTATTTTCCTATACTTAATATGCTGACCATGTAGATGTTCATTAAAGCTCAGAATAAATTCAAATATCAAAAACAGAGAAAACTGAAGACAAAGTGAGTTTTCCAATAAAATATATCATAAATTGAATATGTTTAACCCATAAAGACCCAGTGTTACTTTTGTGGCAGTCATCACATGAATTTTTTTCTCTCCATTTAACCTCTCTTACGTAATTTATTAGTATCTACCATAATATTATCCTCTATTTTGCATTTTTTTCCTGTGAAAATCATGTAATTCCTATATATAATTCACTGATTATGCAAATGTTCATGAAAGTTCAGATTAAAGATGAGGGTTATTACATCAAAAACAGAAAACTCAAGAAATTGAGACTTTTTCAGCAAATATATCAATAACTGAATGTAAACCAATTGTCTCCATCCACTGTCATTGATCCAACTCCATGGGTTTTACTGGTGAATCAATGTTGTAGAAAGTGACTGTTTCCATGGTAACTAGGAGCCTCTGATTGTCCAAATGGGTCATATCTGACGAAAATGAAAAGATGACAAACTGTATTTTACACCAATTATTTACATGTATTGACAGAATTAGTGGCTCAACAGATATTTAAACAATTTAGATCAGTAGATGCATTTGGGTCTTTGTGGTTTAAAGCCTGATGCCACCCATAATAGCAAACATTACTGTATTAATTTTGAAAGCACTGAGAAACATATTGTGTAGCTCCAAGTTTAATTTACAAATGGAGATCTGTGTTATCCATTTACTGTACTCAAATAAGTTTCTGCTGGAAAATGAAAGAGGGAAAATATGGTGAATGTGTTAAATGCCCCAAACTTTTAGCACAAACAAAATTTGTCTAGAAGTCAATAATAAGAGCTTAGGAGTTACTGATATGTTAAATTTGTTAAGCATCAATCATTATAATAGCAGAAAATTACTTAATGTGCTCTTTAAGTGTACATTGAACAATAGAAGCAGAAAGTACAAAAACAAATCAAAAGACTTTTCCATTTGTATTTCATGATTCAGCCGTTAAGAGTTATATTATAGTTATATTACTTTAACTCTTTATTGGGCAAGTGACTATATTTGGTCATTTCCGCATGCATTACAAGACAGTGGCAGCAACAGTTCCAGTGAGGACAGTGAGTCAACAATCTCAGGTCCAGTGTGGTCGACAGGGTCTGTAAGGTCCACCTCTGCATGAACAGTGAGTGGACCTGCTGTGTTAGGTACCATCAAGTAATGGTACTAATGTAAGGAATGATGTTCAAAGGGATAATGTGGATGTGGACAGGGGTCTGGATCGGCACTTATGTTGGGATAATGTTCTACATGTGATGTTCTAAAATAATGTTCCTTTCACAATTTTTTTTGTTTTTTTTTTTTTTAAACCAAATACAGACAAGGACCCAAAAGCAGTCACTTCATTGACCTTGATTTCCTACAAATATGTTTCTAAACTACATGTTCTTTTTCTTACATGTGTTTTTCTTGTATTTTTGTACGTACTTCCTGGACTTTTTTTTTTTGCCACTTATGGAACAAAATATAAGGAACAAAATATGGTAACTTCAGTGACCTTGATTTTCTACATAATATAACATTTTTTGAAAAACGTCACCAAAGTAATAAAGTCTTATGTCCTCCAATAACAATTAAAACTCCAATAATTTTGAATTTCAGAGTATTTCTATAAAGGGTTAATGTAAAACTAGCCATTCATGAACCACAAAGGCTGTGAGTCAGTGCACGTGTCATAGAAACCACATAGATCTGGGGTCTGTAAAGTACAAATCAGATACAAGTGCACATGGGCTGCCTCCCAGTTCAATACATTGATGGCCCGAGGAAAAAGGAAAAAAGCAGCTGTGAGCACAGACAAAATGGGCTTAACTTGGTGTGAGACATGCATCAAGCATGACCACTGTCATCAGCAGCAGCTAATGACCCTATTATTACATGTACCACAGCTGTCGCAGAGACACAAAGAAGCACCCAGTTTCTAGACAGCTGAGTGTGAATTCCACATCCAAGACAGAAAGGATGGAAGCTCAGCCATGTTTGAGATGTAGAGCCATCTTGTCTATTTTATGACAACAAAATACATTGTTGTTGACACACCCCATCAACAGCACGCTGTTCCCTCCTTGGCACGCTGCATCAATCACACACTTTAGTTCCTGGCCAGCCAGACCACACATCAATCACACACTGATTTGTGATTTCCTTGTCATGCAGATAGACCTGCAGGGAATATGGAACGACACTGGATGCAGAACACCACTGTTAACACACACACACACACGCACACACACACACACACACACACCTAAAAGCCAGGGATGTGTGTAATCCTCTAGACCAGGAGTATCAAAGCATACATTCAGACTGCAGGCAAATGTGGCCCAAATCTGATTTTTTGCCCATATGTGACCTGCATCTGATCTGTTAAAGACAGTTTGAACAGCACAAATCCAATTTTTTTTCAAATCTTACCCAGGACACTTTCATATGTAGTCCTAAATCTGATACATATCTGATATTTTGCAATGCGACTTCAGTCTGAACAGCCAGGTCGCATTTATCTGACCTTTATGCCATTGAAATGCGACAACCCTCACAGTTCTTTGTCCCAGGAGGAGAGGTGGCGGGAAAAACATACTTCCGTAAATACAAATGCATGCCTGCATGGTCACGTATTACATCAGGACCTCTTTTGCGCATGCAGGTCACTTCAGGGTCGCATTCAGTTCATACTCAAAACTGATAGCACTCGCATTTAATGTGTGATATGAACGAGCACACCAAAAAAATTGCATTTCACCAAAAAAATCTGAATTGTGCAGTAAGACCTCCTGTCTGAATGTAGCGTTAGTCATACTAGTTCAGGGTCCAATTTGATCTAAAGGCCAGACCCATGAGATAATAACAGTGAAAACAGTTCAATTACAGTATGAAAATGTTTACATCGACAACATCTAAATAACACGAATGCCCATGAACATGACATTTCTTCTTCTCTCAAAAAAAGTGCAATTTTGATCACATTCTGCCTCAGTTGATCATTTACACATGTTCATTACCACTTGAAGATCACAGTGGATCTACAAAGACACCAAACTGCCACTTGCACTTCTCTTGAGATATCAGAATACTTTATTAGTTCAAGGGGGAAATGTTTGTTGCAGTTGCTCTATTCAAGTATAATAAAAAGTAGCACAAAATAAACTATCAATACAAAAAATAAATTAATGAAATAATATATACATATTAAAACACGGTATTAAACATGATTATAACAGCAATGTGTACAATATATACTGGACAATATATCATCAATATGATAATTAAAGAAATATATACAAATAAGTGTGCAAAAATTGCGGTTATTAAAATTATGTGGTTATACAGTAGAATTAAACACCTGATGGCCACACACACGAATAATTTCCTATGTCATTCAGTGTTTCAGGTTCTTCACATTTTTTGTGAAAGGATGGTTTGTAAATGCAAACACTTTCTTGTCTTTTTTTTTTCCTCACTAAAATAGAGAAAAATTTGGGGTTGTCATTTTATATAGATTTGGTAGTATTTTACTGGTCTGACCTACTTGAGATTAAATTGGTCTGTATATGATCCCAATTACAATAATTTTGACCCTTCGATGTTGTTAATATCTTCAGCGTAATTATTGCCTTTCACAGATTCATCCCTCAGGCCGGATTGAACCCATTAGCGGGCAGATTTTGCCCACGGGCCACATGTTTGACCCCCCTGTTCTAGATTAACAATGTCGATCACACTTTATTATGCCTTTTTCCTACTATTCAATCAGTCAAATAACATGACAACTTGTAGTTTATGGACTGTATCGTAATTTCAATCCTGTTTTTACTGCAGCATGTAAAACTGGGACTGTAAACAAGGTGGTTACAGCTGACCTGAGGTACCGGGGATGGAATAAATCCAAGCAGCAGTAATTAAAATTGAATGAGAAAGAGGACACACAAGAAAACAGACCACAGGCTGAAACTGATTGTACTGTACTTGACAAACAGCCATTTATGACAAAATAGGCATTGCTAAGTAAAGGAGATAAATAATTTAAATTAGAAATTAAAAACAACTGAGAGAGATCAGTTTTTGCCTACTTACTATTCCAAAATGATTGAATGGTTTCTTCGCAGGAGATATTGCCTGGATGAGTGTTGAATATTTTAACACTTATTGCATTTCTCAATGCACAAAACAAGGTAGGAGATGAAACAGATGACACAGGGGGGGCAAAGGTCAGAGCTTTTTCTGCGGGGAGTAGCAGAGCTGGTTTCAAGCTGTTCTAAGTGCTAAACTGCGGTGCAGAGCTGCTGCACTTCAGATGCAATTCCAAGAACTGTTTGTAAAACACTGCAATGCTAAGAATAGAATGAGATTAAAGGCAGGGCAACCTTGTGTTTGTACAGACGCAGGTTTAATGGTACATAGTGAATACACTGGGATTTAGGGGGACTGTTTCAGCTTCTGAATTTACTTTATTTTTGCTACGTATTTGTGCAATTAGATTATTCATTATAATTAAAATGCAAAACCTGGCCAAAAACACTTTCACACACCAATGTTTTGTGGACTACTTTTAAAAAATTAAGCACTAACATCATTTTTAGGTAAGATTAGACTGAATTTTATTGATCCATTGGCCAGAGTCCCTGGGAAATTGATGTTCCAATAGCAGCACAATACAATGTACACAATAAGAAATAAGAAAATACTGATACAATAAATCTAAAAAAAAACCAAAACTTAAAAACAGGCAATTGCACATTGGAAAAGTACTACTAAAAACAACAAATAAATGAGTAGTAATAAATGAGTAAGAATTAGCTTTTCTGCTATTTTCAGTGTTCCCTTAAACTGTTGCTGTTATCCACTATTTTGTCTTTCCTTCCTTCCATCTGCACTTGTGTCTGAAGCTGAAACAGAGTCAGTTTGATATAAAACAAAGGTACAGTATGATGATGATTTGATGAATATAAAGCATGAAATTCAACAAAGTGACAAATTTTCCTCTGAACACAAAGCAGCATTTTCTGGACCTTTTCGAAATCCATCTAGCACACGGAACACATTTTTTGTTGTATTTTTATTGGCACTTTTAATTTATTGTCTTCTAAGATGATTGCTGGCCTTGATAGCTCTGAAATACAGAGAACACTTGAACACAACAGCTTTTGTTTAGTTCTGTTAAAATATGATTTTAAAGCGACAATCTCTTCTAATGTCCTTGATGTTTTTTTGGTTTTTTTTTTGTTTTTTTTTTTTTTTTTTAAATCGGTAGGTCACACAAGAGAATCTGTGCTCATGGATAACAAAAGCTTTCCATTATAAATATACTTCCTTTGTGTTGATTCTACATTTATTCTATGATTGGACTTTTACCAACCCATTACTATGAGCTTCAGTCATAACAAGGAAAAAGGGATTAAATCAACACTGATCCATTTTGTTAAAGGTGCCAGTAGTGAATTTTCATTGTTAACCATTTCAAAAGATGTATAATACTAGCGGTTCCATCCGATAACTTATGTCATAGCCGATTTTCAAGTACACGCGAGTACTAAGTCACTGCTCCGTCAGTCCTGCATGGTCAGCGACATGTTACCTCCTTCACGTAACGTTGTATTGTCCAATTAGCTGGGCTCAGATGGACTAGTCTCTGACCCAGTGCAGCAGACACCAGTCTAAGATGATACATTAATCGGCCACTAGGACAACGGTGGAATAGAAAGCTTACGGCTGCACAAACAACAGAACATGCTTTCAACTCAGTCTTGCTCACTGACTGCTGCTTGTTTGCTCACAGTCATCACCCTGAATCAATGAGCCTGTTTACATGCACATCAATACTCCATTCATTACCCAATTTCTGGAGTTATCAGATTATTCAAGTGATCATATAAATATCTACATAAACTGAAGTTATGCAGGGACAACGTGAGCCTAAGGACTAAGGTAAACAAACATGGCACGTAACAGCAAAAAGTCGGCAAAGACTCACTTCTGGAGTGAAGAGGAAACAAATTTCATGCTACAACAAATGCAAACTCTCAACATCCTTCATCAGCTTGACAAGAGGAAATACAGGAATGGCGACAGTCCAAAAGTTGTCCTTTAGAATGTCCGAGACAAGTTTTGTTTTGCAAACAACAGGAAGTGTACATCTTAGGTCATAATGCACATAATGACTCCAGAATAAATCTAATAATGTACTGAAACATGTAAACCGTGGTCATCGCATTTCTGAAGTGCATGTAAACACATCGCATCTGATTACGGCAATTATCGGATTACTCCAAATTATCGGATTATTATGGTCATGTAAACAGGCTCAATGATGGTACATTACTTCTGGCTGCACCCCACAGGTTCTGCCCCTGCCCTTAACTCATGTAATAAAAAGGTCCAGTGTGGTGCATTTATGATGATTTTTTACTCAATTTGCGCCTCTGTTGCTTATAAGTAACACACAAAACACAATGTCATAAGCACGACCAGTACAGGTACACTTTAAACAGCATATTCTTACAGTGAAAAACATAGCATAGTGCCGGTCTTATCCTGTGTAACGACTTAACGTGAGGTGCTTGTAAAGTGTATTTTCCACCCTGAAGTAAGCAGGCGTTCATACTGTGACATGGCACAGATTCTCCTGCGATTTGAACAGGAAGACAGACAGAATATAAAGTCATTACACGAGCAATCATGCACCGCGGTGAATCTTCCTTTATGTGAGGCTCCTACTGTGAGGGGCTCACCTCAACAAAACCCGCATAAACCTTTCACAAACAAACACAAAGAGCGACAGGTCTCCCTGTTCAAATCCCTCCTCCATCCATAATACATATGTATAAATCCTTTTGACTTTTAGTAAGGTTAGGTTAGGTAAGGTAAGAAATGGAAAGCCAAGAAACTAAGCTAGATTAAGATAAACCAAGCCAAGTTAAGCTTAAATATGCCAAGATTTTCTCGAGATATTTAATTTTTTTTCAGGTTATTCATATCATTTTTGTGAAAGAACAGTTTGAAAGTGTCATTTTCAGAAGTTTTTTTTTTCTGCACTAAAACAAAGAGAAAAAATTGTAGCCATCATTATTTATATGTTATTATGCTATTATTTTTCTGGCTCAGACCACTTCAGATCAAACTGGGCTAGATGTGGAGCCTGAAAGAAAATGAGTATGACACCCCTGGTTTATTCTATCAGGTATCAGACTGAAAATGCTGCTCTACATGGTCTGCAGCCCTGGGTTTGTAGACATACTGTCGATGAACTATCAGCTTCTGTCTCCTTTAGAAATGTGCATTTATACATTAGCCACTGTGTTTTCCTTGTCTAATGTGTGTATTTGCAGAAAGATAGCAGCATACAGCAGTGTCACAGCTTCTCTAGGTCCTATTTATTTATTTTTTATTGCTCAGAATATACTAGATTTTATTGTTCACTGTATATTATGTTCATTTAATTCTATTTTTATCACATATCCTTGTCTTGTTTTGCCTTGCTTGGACCCTAGTCCCTCATTTCATTCCTCTTATGTTCATATACGAAATAAGTCTCCATTACTTTATTACTCTGGTACCTCTTATGAAGAGACACACTCACTCATTACACAAGTGACTGTTACCCATTTTATAGCATATAAGGTTTGTACAATGGGAAGTGCATTCATAACCTGATTCAGTGTCCTGTATTGAGCAAATTCATCCTTACGGGCTCCAATAAATATTTTGTCTGTTATATATACAGAGCCTTCTGATCATTGTCTTTCTACATCAGTTTTCATTGCTTTACTGAGCCATCCACCAGGCTAAACTCACCAGAGTCCCTTTACAAAAACAGCAATACTATCTCACAAAACTGGCATTAGTGAAATGGCCAAATAGGCTTTTTTTTTTTTTTTTATAATGTATTTACATTTTTTCTAGGTTCCATTGCTTCTAAAAACAATGCATCTTTTAACAGTGGTCAGTTTTTTTCTTCCCATTTACACAAGGACCAGATCAAGCCATGACACGGGGACACATTTCATGTTCAATAAACTCTGTGTCGAAAACTAAATAACTCCATGTCCATAAACTAATCTCCATGTTTAATACATGTATGAATGGGTACTTTCACATGACACGTTACCACTGACATAAAATTTCAGGGTAAAAATACTGAAGTGACTGCTGCGAGACACAGGGAATCGAATTTTTTTTCCACTTTACGCAAATTTACAAAACATGCTGTTCTCATAAGAAACTGCTACTAAATGAAACACAGGGCTTTAGCTCTGATGTTAAACTACAACTGTGATCAATAGTGGATACAAATTTTTAAATGATAAATTTTTATGAACAGGCTAAAAGACTTTGCTGGGACTAAAATACTACAAATATGTTAATAAAATTGTATTTAACACACATATTACAACTGAAGTGATATATACAGCTAATAGAGCATATTTGACAAATAATTGGAGTGTATATAACTTTTTTATATTCTTGTACTGTTGAATAATTAGTTCCTACAGATTCACAAACTTAAAATATCACTATACAAGCAAGAAAAAATATTATTGTTAAAGTTAATAGTAAATTTACTTATGTGTCAGAAGTATAACTTTACATAATCAGTTGCAAGTCATACTGAAATTTTGTAAACAGTTCCATAAAATAGAGTTCTTAAGCTAAAAAACCCACCTATTTGAGAGATGATAGCTGAAACTTTAATTTTTGACACTGATGTTCACTTTTGCTTGATCTGGCCCACAAATTAAGAGTCTGTAGAATAACGTCGCTGTAAATAAGTGGGAGAATCACTGTTGGTAATATGGTTTACGTTTCACATTAGATTAGAATCTGTGGCCAAAAGACAAAGGTCAAAACTGCCCTAATTGCAAGTAAAGCTGATGATGGGAATTAAATGTCAAAATGTGAAACTACATTTCCTTTCTGCAGCTGTATCCTCTCAGTTGAAATCAAAAGACTATAAATGCAGATTGCACTTCTAGCTGTAGTGTCAAGCTGTGGAGTGGACAGTAGTTTCCAGACATCTACAGACCCTTGTTGTAAGAAGAGCACATGCTACAGTGGTAATAATAGTGTTGCTGCCAGTTTAAACCTTCAGCACATCCCAACTTTTTGGGAATTCAGTTTGTACACATCTCTTCTGACAGGCTTTGGCTGATGTGAGAAATGTTTATACTGAACCCTCCTCACAACACATTCAGTTTCATCTTCAACAAGACTCCCCCTTCATTGTGTTTTATTTCTCATGGTCGATAGTAGAATTGAGTGGGGGAGTAAGAGCGCATGACATGTTGCTTTACGCCAAAGATATGTCTTTATGACAAGATGGGATCTGCCTTCAGGGGATACAGCTTTTTCCCTCAAGCTCGACCTCAAAATGCAACCGATATAGAGGACACAAACCTCAGTCCCTAAAGTAACCGTACAGAAAAAAAAAAAGAGGGAGGAAGGGAGGTAGGTAGGATGGATGGACGGATGGACGGACTTTATTAATCCCCACGGGGAAATTCAGCAACCTCAGGGAGCAGGGGTGTATTTTCTACCATTTCTCACAGGGTAACACAGGGAGTGTCTTAACTCTTTAAAACCTGACGTGTCATCGCTGACACACCCTGCACTTAACCCATAAAGACCCAATGCTTCTTTTGTGTTGCTTCCCAAATTAAATTTTCTCTATATCTAACATTTCTTAAAGTGATTTATCACCATTTATTATACTATTATCCTCTGTATTTTGCATTTTAGCTGTATAAATCAGATGTTTTACTGTATTTAATTTACTGATCATGAAAATGTTCATAAACATTAGACTAAACTTGAGGGTTGTCACATCTAAAACAGAAAACAGAAGAAAAAGTGACTTTTTCAGTCAAATCTCTCATTAACTGAGCATAAACCCAGTGTCTCCATCCATTATCATTGATCCAACTCCATAGGTTTTACTGGTGAATCAAAGTTATAGAAGATAACAGTGTTTCCATGGTAACTACAGAACCTCTGAACATCTAAGGGAGTCATATTTGATGACCCTGAAAAGATGAAAAACTATATTTTACACCAATTATTTACATGGATTGATAGGATTAGTGGATCAACAGGTATTAAACAGTTTAGATCAGTAATAGTTTTGGTCAGTGATGGATGTTTGGGTCTTTATGGGTTAATTCCGGTTTAGATGACTAACTCTTTCACTTCACTGTTTGTGCAATTGGAAAAAAAGCCAACAGTTTCTGAAACCTGTGACTTGCGCTTTATAAGTTTTATTGGGTCATTACAGTAATTTCACTCGCACCTGTGATAGAAGCTGGAGGAGAAGCTGTTTTAGAAGTATTATAACATGCAGTAAATTGTAAGTGACAACTACATTTTGGAAGATATGACGTGCTCTGGAAAAATGGGCAAACTGACTCACTCCTAGTATATTTTCCAACATTTCAGATAGTCAAAATAAGAAAAGAAAAACAGTCTAGGTGGACCATATAAAGGCCTATTAAAGCTACAACAGGAACCAGAAAGAGTTAGACCTGATCAAACCTGGGTTTCATGGTTTTTCTGCTCAATAACAGAAGTGGTCAGTAAAGTGTTCCTTCCTCCAGTCAATAGAGATGATTAACATGTGTTTTTTGATCCATTCATTTTGTAGCACACACTGCCTCTATAAAACAAAAGAAAATGGGTGGGTGACAAAATGGGACAATAATAGCCCTGAGGTTTTCAAGGAGGCTTGTGCCTGAAGGCGCCCATTCACATTCAGTAGGAGAAATGAGAGGGGGAGAGTAGCACTCATCTCGCCTCTTCTTCAGCAGCTATGGTAGTAAAGCCCTTAAACTGTAGTGGAGGAGCTCAGCAACCAATAAAAAGAAAGTACTGGGCAGGTCCATTGTGTCAATCTACTGTAGTTGCCTACATTGACAAACTGAACGACTACACGGCAGGAAGTGGGAGAAGCATTTTTGCACTAAAACACGTAGAGTATAACATGCATGAAGATTCAAAGGCATTTTTAGTTATTTATGTGGAAATACATTGGTTTGTCAGCTGTTTGGGATGTTTTTAGCAATTAGTTTTATTATAGTCATTAAGTGTGTTTCTATAAATACGTATGAAGCACATTTTGAAGTTTTGCATTTGTAAATGTTTATGAACATGGCTAAATTTTAGAACGTTTCCAGACTGTAGACAAAAGTGATTCTCCAAAACTGTTCTTAAAAATGAGTAAAGATCCAGTGCTACTTTTATGGCAGTTCCCAAATGAATTTTTCATTTCACCTTTCTTAAATGATTTTTCACTATTCATTATAATAATACCCTCTGTATTTTGCATTTTTAAGTGTAAATCATTTATTTTTCCCCATATTTAAGTCACTGATCACAGATGTTCATTAAAGCACAGAGAAAATTCAAAGGTTATTATATCAAAACAGAAAAATTAGGAAAAGGTGACTCAACAAAATATATCATTAATTGAACATAAAACAAGAATCTACATCTACTGTCATTGATCCACCTCCATGAGCCCAAATGGATCATTTTACACTAATTATTTACATGTATCGATAGGATTAGTGGATCAACACAGCTGTTTGGATCTTTATGGGTTAAGAAGTAGAAACTCCCATTTCAAATAAATTCCAGTGCAGTAAATATTTAAGTTGTGACTGATCAGCTGTATGATCATGTCTAATAGCACAACATGTAATATGGACATGATGAGAAATCCAATTATTTCTTAAGTACAGTCAGGTTCTCTGTGTATCCTTGAGCTGGCCAAAGCAATAGCAGAGACTTTTCAGCTACAGACTTAAAGAAAGAAAAAGGCAGAGCACTCTGATAGTATCAATACCTGTTCATAATGTTTGTCTGAGCCATTGAAAGGCATTTGGAACCATCAGTGTGCCTTAGTGTTTTCTGTTTCATCCATGAAAACAACAAACAAAAAAAAAACATAACAGCCATTTCAGATGGAAAACAATAGTAAAGTGTTTTATTTCTTCTACTCTGCGATGTAGACTGCAGCGTCACCTTCTGTTATAGATTATTTTTACTCCAAACTAGTTTAAGACAATGAATTTAAGTCATGAGTTTTAAAATGTAGCCGTAGATTCTCATTACATTTTATAACAAACATGTATTGACAATAGTTACATCCACAAAACATCTATTTTTTCTCCCTGAACTCTGAAAAAGACAGTATTTATGCTTATGAATTGAATATTCCACTAATAATGAAGGTTACATTGCAGCCAAATTCAAAGTTGTAGCAGACTTTGAGCAAACAGACACAGAAGTAAAGCTGTTATTGTCTTCATAGTGTTGAAAAGTAGGTGCGTTTTTGAGCAGGACACAGTGGACCATAAACACAGGGAGTAAAACCCCAATTGAGACACATTCTACTAAAACTGGAATAATATTAGCGCTATCCCACAAGTCTTAATTAGAAAATGCTAAATTCAGAAGAAGGCCTAATTTTGAATATCAAAACAGAATACAGAACCTAACTCAATGCCCTCCTGGTGTTCCCCATCAGACCAAAATTCTTACAAAAATATGAACAGCGGTCAGTGGAAAATTATGAATTTTTTTTTTAATCCTACTTCAATTTTGTCACCCTTTACACATATGTTTGTTGATTTAAAAGATAATTTTATGAGCCTCAAAATTTCCAGTTTTTCAAAAGATAGTGATGTACCATCTAGTTTTATGTGTCACAGCTCAATGGACTGAATTTCTCATCATATCTGTTCCATGTCACTAACACCAGAACAACAGGTAGAGTGTTAATAAGTAAAAACTTCACCTCATTCTGCAAGAGGGAGGTGGAAAAAGTATTAAGACAAGTGAAAAATTACACAGGTCTGATCATGTTGAAGCTGCAGACTTATTTTCAGCAACTACTTCCATCTGTTATGTTCAGGTGGATAGTCCTATCTGTACGTTTTCACACAGTCTGATACCCAATAGAATAAACCAGGGGTGTTCAGGGACCCCATTCAGATCAGTTAGATCTCAAGTGGGCTGGACCAGTATAATAATAGACATAATAACTTAGAAATTATAATCCTTTTTTTTTTCTCTGTTTTAGCGTGAAAGGTAAATTACTTTATGAAAATGTGTGATATCCTTTACAAACATAAGTGCAGTTTCATCAATATTATGTTGTGGCTTATGTTTAATAATATTTACAGATCACAGTCTATCTACAAATGCAGAAAAAAACTAACCGGCAGAATATTGTTAAAATTGCGCTTATTTTTCTGAATAAATTTCAGGTTTTTCATATTTGTTCAGGTTAGTCACATTTTCTTTTTACATTAAACCAAGGAGAAAATTTGGAGTGGTCATGATTTAAATATTTTTATGCTATTATTTTACTTGAGATCACATTTAGTTGTATGTGGACCCTGAACGCCCTTAACTGTTAATATTTTCAGTGTGATTTTTTTTGCACAGTCATCCCACTGGATGGATTGGACCATTTGGTGGGTCGTATGTTTGACATCCCTGGAATCTTTTTTTTGTTTGGTTTTTTTTTTAAATACAAAATAAGCTCTATATACTGTCCAAATGACCCAGATTAAAGTCAGAATATCAATTTTCAGAATAATAGAGTTAGAGTAATGCACATATACACACCATAATGGACTTTTATTACATATTTGACTGCTGGTTTTCTGTAGTATGTACACTGGAAAAAAATTTGAAATCTTACCAAGTGTATTTTTCATATTTCTAGTCAAAATATTTCATCACACTTAAAATAAGACATAATCACTTAAAGAGTAACTTTTCAGTGAGATGTAAGAACTTATTTTTAGACAACCGATCTTGAAAATCTTATTTGAAGAAATCTTACCAAGACAATTTTCACGTGCACCATTGGCAGATTTTTTTTGCTTAATTCAGGATTTTTTATTTATTTATTTTTTTGCCTAATTCAAGCAAAAAAATCTGCCTAATGGAACTGAAAAATATCTTGGTAAGATTTCTTCTAATAAGATTTTCCAGATCTGTTGTCTAAAAATAAGTTCTTTATATCGCACTGAAAAGTTGCTCTTTAGGTGATTGTGTCTTATTTTAAGTGTGATGTGATATTTTTTGACTAGAAATGAGAAAAATACACTTGGTAAGATTTGGATTTTTTCCAGTGTACAGGGGTCCTACAGGTTTCTACAAGCTAATTGAGGACCTTTTTAAGACTACTTAGAACAGAATTTAATGCCCATTTCACAGCCATACTGGCAAAAATTTGTGACTGCTAGAATTTAGGAAAATGTATTTATTTACTCCAGCACCTTGATTCCTATCGTTCCGAGTCATTTCTCACTGGGGGCTGCAAAGTTAGCAATAACTGTTCACTAATTTCAGCATAAATTGTCAGGTTGGAACAGGTCGAACTGAGTCGACGAAGTTTATTTTCTTTGCAGCTTGGACATTTAACAGACACATTTAAACACAACACAGTGAACAAGTTTATAGCAACATAACTGAAGACCTACCATATCAAAGTTAACACCTTTTAAAGATTTTAAGGTATTAAATGCAGATTTGTAAATTCAAGACTTAAGACTTTTTAAGACCCCGCAGGAACTCTGTGTGTAGTATAGTCTTATTATTCTGATGACAAGACAGCTGAATGACAGTGACTGGATAATCAAAGGACAAAGAGACAAATATGGAAATCCTCAGTGGATAAAGCACTTTATGGTTCATGTCAGACCTTCACATAAGTGTGTCATCTTCCATCTGTTTTCCCCTCATCTTTACAATGAAGTGCACCCTCGTCTTCATTGTGGTACTTCTGATCAATGTTGTGTGTCGTAGTTTTTCAGTGTAAACACAGAAAGGGGACTTGGAGAAAAAAATAGTCGCATATACAGAGTGTTGTCATGCATGTGTGATTATATGTGCAAGACAGAGAAATATAGTGAGTTCAGATGAAGTTTGTGCAAAGCCATTTTTTAATATAAGCAAAATGAAACCTGATATCTACATGATCCTAAATGACAGATGTGTGGCCTTCTATTCCATTTCAGAATGTAATTAATGGCTACAACGTGATATTACAGTAATTACTCGCAGTGAGAAATCATCTGAATGACTTTTTTTTTTTTTATAGGTTTACGAGAACTTTACCCTGTCACCAAGAGTTGAAGTCGACGTTTTGATGTGCATGCTGCTTCAGTTGATGTTGTAGCATTGTATGTGTGCACATGGGTGTGTGCAGGGGATATGGTAGTTGTTAAACAATGGGGTAAATGGTGAGATTGGGGTGAAAGTGAGAGGAGGATGGGTGGGTGGGGGGTAGGAGGCAGCTATAGGCTGGCGAGGAACTGAAATAGAGCGGAAGAGAGTGGTGAGGGAGACGGGAGAGTTGTGAAGGCAATGGCAGGGAGGGAGAAGTCTTAGCAGGAGATAATGGAGGGAGAGGCAGGGGAGGGTGAGATGGAGAGAGAAGAAGGGACAGAAAAAGAAAGATAAGGGCTAGCAGTTAACAGGGACAGCCTGCTGATGTGGATAGCTTGGGGAAAACATGTCTACATGCAGCTACTCCCATGCTTGGAGCAATTATTACCCCCAAACCTCATCTAGCCTTCAAGCAAAAAAAAAAAAAAAAAGCAGAAAAATGTTGCTAGCGCAGTGTTCTCTTTTCAAACACAGATCCTAGTCTTACATTGCTTTTTAGGAAGCTGTAAAAGCATTTTAGAGGCAGCTATTCACGTTCCACATCTAGTCTCTAAATGATAACATGTGTAATACCCCTCTAAGCTGCTCATCAAATAGGAAAGTTAGCAGACAGTGTCATCTTGATTACTTCTTTACCCTAGCAGGAGAAAAAAAAAAAAAAAGAGTTCACAATACGTCTGTTTTCATGCTCATTTTCAATTTGTACATAAAGTCGCCTAAACTGAAGTGTAATTTTGGCAGAAAAGCAGCAGATGGGCAGAAAAGCTGACAGGATGGACACTGGATGGAGGTAGTAAAGCAGATTTTGAGGAGTAATGTCAGTATCTGTCATGTGTGCACCAGTGGCAGCTGGTCCATAGGGGGTGGCAGTGCTACTGAAATATTAATTACAGCAAAAATCTCTTAAAAATAATTTTGATGCCAAAGAAAGCGAAATAGCGCTTCAGATTTATAATCAGAATGCTTGTTTTAGTCTGGATATTTTCCCCTTAGTAGTAACCCTTGCTTTTGTCATTTGCTGATATCAACAGTTATTTCAGTAGTTTTGGACCGTATTTACTTCTTAATTTAATTGCTGTGTGGGTCTGCACACTCCCTCCAAGTCGAGTCTGGATATGGCTTTTGGGTAAGCGGGTGACCTGAGGCTGTACTCTCATTGGACACTTCCAGTTTAACCACTCCCACTTTCATTTGCAGAGTATGGAATGGTTTTTATTTAGCATGGGTGCTAACTGGGGTTAGCCTCCTAGATGCTTTGACAGTTTTTCAGACTTCCACAGCCACACTGTGCAACATTAAACTGAACATTTACTGGATCTTAGGCTGAATATTCTTTAGATGTATACACAAGAGCAAAATGTACATGTCATCTATGCGCTACTATAATTATAAACAATAGAGCTAAAAGTGTATTTAAATGTAGAGTTAAACCTCCTACATTGAGGGGGAGGAGAAGAATGAGCACTTGGAACTTAAGATTTAGCATGACAATTTTGCACAGACTGTTGGGTTAGTATCACAATACATTTGTTAGTATTTTTAGCCACAAACTTAAAGCGTAGCTGTGCAGGTCATGCTTACAACATTAATTTTGCTTTGTGAATTACTTATAAGCAAGAGATGATAGAGTGGAGATTATGGAGTGCGAGTAAACAAGCAGCAATCAGTGAGCAAGACCGAGTCGAAAGCACATGTTTGTGCTTATTATATCCTTCTGAGACCCAGTAAATAAAGGTTTTGGGTTTTTTACATTACATAATTGCCTTGATTGAAAACCGTATGATGCCACAGTTTTTCAGATACCTTTTTATTTTAACAATATGTTCTTTGAAGTGGACGGGTTTTTTTTTTTTTTAAGTAAAGCTGTCTCTTGTCCATCACAGAGGACAAAAAAACATTGCTGTGTCTCACAAGGATATGTTCTTACCTTCAGGCACACTGGCCGCAGGGTATTGTCATCAGTTTGTTGTCTGTCTGCCCGTGTGTCCATCTGTCCAAAAACTTTGGCATGCACTGATAAGTCAGGCCACTGGGGGCAGTAGTGCGCCTGATAAGTCAGGTCAAGGGTTTTCAAGTGGGTGCATGTTATGCTACATTATCTTTTGAAATAGCTAGCAAAGAAAATTCACTACAGATACCCATTAAATTTTATGTGGATCAATGCATCATTTCATGCTTAGATTTTAAGTACACGTTGGTCATAGCATGGTCAATCTAAATACAGGTTTATCACAGAATTATTTTGTCCCAGACTTTTGTTCACAAGACCTTGCCAACAGCCGTCCATGAACCTCTATCACAGGGACGGCCAATTTTTGCCCATG
The DNA here is from genome assembly GCA_037367295.1 of Apogon hyalosoma. Lineage (NCBI taxonomy): Eukaryota > Metazoa > Chordata > Actinopteri > Kurtiformes > Apogonidae > Apogon > Apogon hyalosoma. The sequence continues at coordinate 14,107,966 of JAPQRP010000014.1, forward strand.
ATCAGAGATACCACTGTCATCATCACTGGTCTGACAAGGCCAAAATATCTACAGTTTATACCTAGCTTTTGGGACTAGAAAGTCAACACAAAACAGATGATGAAACTGCTCCAAATAAACAAAGTCACAGTGTGTTGTGTTAAAGGTAACGTGGGGCATCACTGGGACAAGTACACCATCTATGATCTGTCAGAGGCCTTTCATCTGGGAAGCCAAGATTCAGTTCTTGAGGCTTTTTACTGCAGAAAACAAATGTCAAAATCAGAGGTTGATGACATGTCAATGCACATACAGTATCAGCTGATTGACATCATTAATTTGGCTGCTTTAACTACTGTCTCCATATTCTCTTATAGCCACCCAATGTAGTTTAGCACAACATGCCACTGGTGTATGTTATATTTGGAATGTTTTAGCTGCTTTAATTTGCCATCAGACAGTGATGCCCTTATATTGACAGCTTAAAAGCTACCAGTGTCCTTTAACAAAAAAAAAAAAAGATTACCAATGTCCCTGTATCTCACCAGCATGTTCTATCAATAACATTAATAACAGGCTGAATTTGTGAGGTTGTGTTAGAGTCCTGTGGTCTTGGAAGCAGGAGATCAATCTCCCAATAGAAGTGGGTGGTACTGTCACTGGAAAACTCAACTAATGAAATCGAAGTCCATATGTGACTTCCTATCAGTGCTCAATAGTAACTATATTGATATCGCTAACCATTGCCATGATATAATGCCATCAAAATATGGACCATTATAAGTAAAGGCACATTTTGAATATTTCACAAATTCATCAAAAATTCAAAAATCAAAATCTCTCAAAACTATGACCAGAATTTGTAGAGATTGTCCCAAGAAAGCTACACATAAAATTTGAAATAAATCTGACCAGTAGTTTCATGAGAGATGTTTGAAGAAATTGCCATCAAAGACAACGTCAACCACAGCAACTTCACAACTGTCTGAAAAGGTTATCTGACACAAGGGGAAGTGTCCCGGCCACAGATTTCATGGTTTCACATCAAATGAGAAAGTGGACGGCATCATCTTGATTACTTCTTTACCCCAGCAGGAGCATCTAATGTGTTTTCATGCTCATTTTTTCAATTTTCACAAACAGCAGCCAAAAAAATGACAGATGTAGGAAAAACATGCCTAATAGGTTTGGAAAGCCAGAGGACAAATCCAGAATTGAAAGGAAAAAAAAAACAAAACAGATTACACCAAACAAAGAATGATTTACAGTTGGCAGTGGTGGAGAAGTTGGAGAAAAGAATTGAAGGAAAATAATTGAAGGATAAATAAAAGCAGACAACTGAATAAGTCAGTAGGAAAAGCGCCCCTCTTTTCCTCTAGATATTTTTTTTAAATTGCTTTTTAAATTCAATTTTACTTGCCAGCTTTGGGACACACAAAGGTAGAACATTACTATGTCTCCACTTGAGACTCTTTTGTTGTGTTTTGTTGTGTAGAGATTATTTGGTTAACACCTGTGAACAGAAAACAGTGTTTTTTCATTGATACAGGGGCAAAATTCCAAAAATATTTCCAAAATATTAATATCTCAGGTGAATATTATCCTGTGAAAGGGGCTATATGTAGTATTTTTTTAAAATATTAGATGAATTACATAAAATCATCATTAGACTGTTTAGAATGAATAGTTCTGATGGTGCCAAAGACACCAATGTACTGAATTTCAGAGATATGAATTGAATATATTCATACTGACAGTCTAATGAACAGGTGCCAAAAGGGTCCGGACCGGCCCGTGGGACGAAGATGTAAAATGCAAAAATGACACTGATCATATTAACAATCAAATATGTCCAAATAGTTTTAGTTCAGGGGCCACATACAGACCAATCATAATAACCTATAAATCCGTGTTTCCCAACCACCATGTCGTGGCACATAACTGTGCCATGAGAAATCATCAGGTGTGCTGTGGAAGATTATCCAAGTTTACCTGACTGGTACTCTAAGCAAGCGGTGTGATATGTATGACTGTACGCACCAGTGATCCAGTCTACTACAACAGTCTCCCGTTTACCTTTGTAAAAGGTAAAAGTGAACCGGCCCCAGTGCAGTGCATTCTGTTGATAAAGCCCCCTTCCCTTGTGATGCACGGATTGTGTTGGGGTGGGGGGGTATGCCTCTATTATACCACAATGGAACTCAATCTGTAAGCCTGAGGGGTCCATCTGAGGGCCCTCCCAGCTTTCTCATTCCAAACGCCCCGCGATAATGTCACCCCTGAACCCCCAATGTGCTTGCGCCCCACCGGGAGAGTGTCTGGTGACTGCTGCCAAGGAGTTCCCCATTCTATGAAACGTGTGTTGTGGCTCAAAAACATTGGGAAACACTGCTATACATAATAAAACCCCAATTTTTTCTCTTTAAGTGTAAAAATGTAAAATTACTTGAAAATGTTTACATTTACAAAATATCCTGTCACAAAAAAAGTGAACAACCTGTGAAATGAATTAATGTGAAATGAAATATGAAATGTGGAACTGTACCAATATTCTGCCTGTTACTAAATGTATTGTGTATTTGTGGATCCACTGTGATCTGTAAGTTTTAATGCACATGTGTACACGATAAACTGAGGTATTAAACTGTTACAGTTGCACTAATTGTTCTTAAGACATTTCAGGTTGTTCATGTTATTTACATTTTTAAAAGGTAACTGTAATGTAAACATTTTCAAACTGTAACTTTTACTGGCCCACTTGCGATCCCACTGGGCTGAGTGTGACCCTTGACACCACTGGTTTAATGGATTTATGTGACCACTACAAGGAGCAGTGAGTCACTCTGCTTGGTTTCCAGTGATAATGAAAACTAGCCATGGGACCTTTGACCAAAGCGTCAGAAAGTGACCAAATTGGATAAGAACCACAAAGACACAACTCACTGAGTCAAAGAAAGTGACAAAGTGATAAAAGCTAGAAGCACTGTTGTTGTTTTCTCCACTGGACACAGCTGTAAATGAAAAGAATGGAGCTGACACTGAAATGGCAGCGCTTCTACACAGATGAGTTTGATTATGAGGTTTATGAAAGAACTAGTGCACTGACCCAGGGGGAACCACAGTTTCTAGATGTGGGAGTTCTTGAGCTGTTATGCTATCATTAAGTTGAATAACCTCTCAGCTGGCATATCTGGTTCTGCACATGAAATTTGACACCATGGCAATGTGGCCCTATAGGTTATCTGTTGCTAGGTAACCCACTTCATTTCTATGATTTTGGCCATAGCAACATGATTGTCTGGCTATTGTATTCCAGAATTACTAATATCTCCCAAAATATTGGTCATATCAACTTGCCGTTTTCACTCGTCTCTTCCTTGACCAATAACACATAAGTATGCCAAACTGAAACAGATGTGACAGTTCTAATCTTTCTTGGATGAAACAGACACATCTACTGACAACACAAACCGTAAAGAAAACAGGTGATTTTTGGTTTTAATGTGGCTGTTTTCAGTCTAAAAACAGGCTAAGCTAAAAGAGCTATAATGTAAACTATCAGCTGATACAGCAGGTGAAGATTATAAGACAGTGTTATTTTAATTAACTGTCAAAATAAGCATCTATGAGTTTTAGTTAGACAAAGAAAACTTGATAATACCATAATATGGATATGTGTAAACAATGTTTGGTGTTTTTGGGGTCTGGGATGTGATTTCCCTCTGCTGCTGAGCATTTGGAATATCCATACTATATATAGCCCATTTAAAGTGGACCGTTGAAGAGCAACCTCAGTGGAGAAACATGCCAGATAAATAACTCCTTCCATCCTTTGTTAAAGCAAGCTGATACACAGAGTTAAGGTGGAAGCGACAGATAAGAAAGGAGCAGTTGAGACAGAAGCATTTATCATGCAGGGGTGCAATCAGGCTTTGATTCTAAGTGGCATTGATACAAAAAGCAGTATAATTATCAGGGCAGCCTGTTGTGTGCGTTTCCCTGTATGTCTGTCTGCAGTATGCACCTCCATGCTGCAGCATTCCTTATATCACTACTGTCATATGTTGCAATGCAGGAACTGGACTCTGCAAGCAGCGTTATCTCCCTGCACAATTTGACAAATGCTACACGTCAACGGAACACTAACAAAAGCAGAGGTGTCAATGGCTTTCTGGGATGCAAAAAAAAGTGCAAGCCAAGCCCCTCGACTCAACCCAACTTTTCTTCAGGTGCAGTGCATTCTGGTCAAGTGACACTGACAGTAGAGAAATTGGGAGCACAGGGGTAAGACGGACTGCAGATATGTGAGCTTTAATGGAAATAACTCGCACACAAACTGTAAGCTCATGGTTTCATCTAGTTGTTCTATCCATTTCAGCCTTGTTAACATCCACTTTTCGTCAGTCTCTTTGCAAACAGAAGTTGGGGGTAATTCATTAACTTGGTGAAGTTAACTTCATAACAGATGGACACAGTGTGTTTTGCCAACTTTATAACTGGCATCTCAGCAGCAGATGTACACCACTATACTACAACATATGCGTTTTAGAAGTTGAAATAAGAAAAAACAACAGATTTCCTCTTTTTTTTGGGTGATCTTTATCAAGACTTTATTTTTATTTCGTTGCCTGAGTAAAAAGTTGCTATTATAGTTTCCTGTTAACTATGGACACGCATAACTCCAACAAGTATACAAAATACACAATATGGACAAAAGTATTGGGACATGTTGAATTCAGGTGTTTCTTTTCTAACAGGGGTCTGGAATACAAAACAATAATGACAAATATAATGTAGTTATCATTGCATTGGTTAGTTTTGTATAAATTGTTATTTTTCCTTATTTTTTACTTAATTTCTCTCAAACTCAATTTTTTTTATCTTTGACTAGAATTTGTAAAATATTTTTCATGCTCTGAGTGTAAATAATAATTTTCTACCACAACTAACCATCTGTTTTCTTAGCATCTCACTCCAGAAGAAAAATCTCCCATTAAACTTTAATGAAATATTGATGTTTTCATCTCAAATCAGCATGAACAGGACATCTTACAGCTGTAGCCATGATGTGTCACAATATTTTTGTCCATGTAGTTTATAAATATCAATATTTCCTTGAATTTTAATGTGAGATTGTTCTTCCTAAGTGAGAAATTTTGAAGTAGAACATTTAAAATCATAGTCTTATGGATGCAAAAAAAAAAAAAAAACCCCAAGAAAAAAATAACTGTTGAGATAAATTAAGTAAAAACCATCTCTAAGGCATTTTAGAAGCAAAATAATTTAAATCTAACTAACCAATGCAATGCTATTTATCACAATATAAAACTATATTATGACATTTGTCATTATTGTTGCTATCCCAGACCCCTGTTAGAAAAGAAACACCTGAATTCAATGTGTCCCAATACTTTTGTTCATAAATGTATGTTTCATATGAAGAATTGTTGTGTTTTTTCAAGTTTCTCCATTATGTGTGATTGTAATGGCACTGACAGCACTTGTTTAGGGTTAGCCAAAGATACCAGGGCTTGGTTTAATATGGAAAATACTTATTAATATTTCAGTCAAACCCCAACATTAAACCAATGTACTTTTGTAAATATAACAATAGTCAGGATACTAGTCCTGGATTTTGGGTTCTAGCACATCAGCTGATTAACATTGTGATACACAAATACAGAAACGGCATTGACATGTTTTTTTTTTGTTTCAGAAACACAGGTGATACTGATGCATATCCCTGGTTGCAGAAACACACATCAGTAACATGTTTTCTGACACCTGCTCTCATCTCACTACCTCAAACATCGATTTCCTGATGGGCTTGCCTCCTCTTTCGGTTCACCCGCTATGTCTTTCCTTCCCTCTACATGTTTTTTCATGCTCTGTCTTCATCGCCTCCTCCCTCATAGGCCAATTTAATTCAATCATGCGTGATGACTGAAACAGAACAAAATTTCTGTGGAGCGAAGTGATGCTGCAACAGAAGACAAATATAAAGAAGTAGGACTTGTATGTCTTTATTTTGAGCACAGTTTTTTGGGGGGGTGAGGTATCCCTACTTTTAGAAGGAGAAGAATTTGGCGAGTGGCAAACTGCGTGATGTAGCTCCCTCATGTAAACCCCTTTAAATAAATCATGTGTTCTCCTAAAGGCTCGAGCGCTTTACCCTAGAAGCAGCAGGGTGGAAATAACATGGTCTGTCTTCCAACTACCTATCATCAATCTACTGTACATCGACTGTCTGTCTACTTTCATTAGCACTGGAGGACGTACACTGGGTGAATCCCATCTCCCAAAAAACTCCTGATTCCTCTCTTTTTGCCAATGGAGGAGGGGCAAAAAAAAAAAAAAGAAGAAGCGGCACCAAATAAGCATTTTCACACATCACAGAAACAAAACAAATAGACCGAACCCCACAGACGACTTAAGAGCTGGGGCCGACTCTAGACATGTTCCTCCTGAAAGTTTAATAACTGACACTTAAGAATGTTGTGTTAAATGATGTAGTCGGACCAACTGCAGCTCTCAGGCCAGTAATCCACATACAGTAGGCGCACTGCTCCCTAGTAGAGACAGATATTTACCCTGCACCCCACAAGGGGAGGCAAGGGGTATTGTTTTTGGTTCAGTTTGTTTGTTTGTTAACACTCTAGCAGCAAAACTATTGGTTGAA
>JAPQRP010000014.1:14114856-14136069 GCA_037367295.1 Apogon hyalosoma
TATATACGTATATGTGTAGACGTGAGATTTATGTGGTTTGTTGCAGAAATGTGATACAGTAGAGTATAGATGGTTTGCAATTCTTAGTATAATGGATAGAATAGACTCTTGAGTAAGAATGATTTGCTCATATTAAGGTTATTTCTTTTATGTATAACAATTGTTTATGAATTTCCATTGATTTGTGTTATGAAGAATTGCTGGTTTTATGCAATGAAGTAATTTAGCTTACACATGGAATACATATAGGTCATATTATGGTTGTTATAATGTTGATATATATAAAAAGGGGGAATAATGAAAAACAAAATTTCATGTAGTTATTGACATGATAAAATCATGTCAAAACAGGGAATTGAAATGTTATTTTAATCTAGACAGTTGAGGTCTTTAGTTTAATCTTTTTAGTAATCAGTAGTCAGTGTTAAGTTGGGATTCCTTTGTTTCACTAGATTCCTTTGTTTCACTAGTGAGTGGTAAAGGGTAGTATGGGTCACATCTTGGTCAACACAACAAACTGACAGATTTATGAACACAGGACTTAGGTTTTACCTTAGGCACACTTTTAATTACACATGCCCACAAAGGATTGTAAACCACAGGAGATAAGATGTAAAAACACTGTCAGTTTAGGGGTAGACATCTGTTTGACTTGGAGTCAAATAACACCAGCCCATTGTTGGTGACCCAACCCACCTAGCCCACAAGGGGTCAGCCCATAGATTGGGGATCAGTTTACAAGGATATAAAAGTGATGTGTGTTGGAATGTCTGGATCCATTTCCTCCTTGGTGTGGTGTGGATCCTCAGCTGAGTTATACTTTTGTACTTTGTTTGTAGTCAGATCAAATAAAATTAAATTCATAAAAAGAAAAGAATCCTGACTTATTCTTGGAGCTGCCAACAAATGAACACGCTAACAAAGTGATTACATTTTGGGAAAAGGACGTCAAAGTTCAAATTTCTTATGAATTTTTAAAAAAATTTTCTTCTTCCATTTACTTATAATGGGCAAAATTTCAAATGTTTATAAAGACATCAATTTTGTTTCAATTTACTTCAACCTTGGCACATATATAGAGGAAATTGATATGCTGATATCACCACATGCATATACACGATAGCATCAGCTGGATCCATGCCAAAATAAGCTACAATGTGCGAGGGGCGGGGTTTGTTGTGTCTGGCACCAGTTGGTGAGTTTGAATTCATGTGTTTTGTCTACTCAGAGCTCCCATATCGCTCAAGACACGTTACACCGGTCTACAATTTTTTTTACAAATGATCTGCCTCAGGTTAAATGTCCTAAATGTTACATATTTTAGAAAGAGTAATTGGTAAACAAATGACAAAAGTGCTGGTTTGCTGTTGTTTTCAAGGTATATGATAAAGTGTTATTACACATATATTGGTTTATGTACATTTATACAATAGATTAAGAAATCTTCCACTAGATAGAACCTATAAAGTGAATGTATTTGAATGTGCAGAGAGCGTTTTGAATCTGGTAGCTTTGACACAAATATTCCTTTGGAGTCAAACCCATTTTCTCATTAATTCTCAAATTTCACATTTTCACCCAAGACTGTATCTTGGAAACTTCAGCCAATCAGCATTTATGACTGAATTTTACTTTGTCAGTGACTCACACGTGGTAAAATTTCACTACTTTTACTCTGGAAGCATTTTCCTTGTAGACCAGTGTAACCAGTTAAAGCCCTGTTGTTATTTGGCCCTAAACAAATATCTGTCGATAAGTATTTTCATGTAATAAGATGTTTATTCACCCTACATACTCAGTTGAGGCTCTTTGTGTTACTTTATTTTTGTGCAAGATGGTAATGGTGTTAGCATGTATATGTTACTTTCAATGTATTTTAGCATTGTGCTAATCAATATTATTAAACTTTTGTTTGTTTGTTTTTTAACTATTGCTAACTTTGTTAATGCTGTGTATATTTTACATAATACAAAGCAATGATGCATTGTGTTACATAGCTTTACACATTTTTTTATTCAGAAAAAAATTATACATGATTATTACATGCATTTATGTACAGTTTTACAGTCAACACAGTAACTATCCAAAACAGCAAGAGGTTTCCTGGGTGTTTACTGGAGCACAGAATAGTAGGACTCGACTGATTTGTGTGAACCTGCAGATTCTGTGACTCACTCTGAACAGTTAAGAGAAAAGAATTTGGCAAAAATGAAAAACATGTCACATGTTGCCATCTGTTAATAACATTCCCCTTGTAAAGCAAGGCAAAGCTTAAGGACACAACCAGATCTTTTCTACACCGTCTTGCTTACAGAGTGATTTTTAAAGCGCTAATTTGTCTCTTTGGAAGTCTTGACACTGATACTACCAATTATTAGCGGACCCTTTTAAGTTTTAAACTTCCACTCTAGTTAAAAACAAGGATTTTCCAGTGTTTGTTCACACTAGTCTTGACATTCACAGTGCAGAATGATGTCTGTGCAGAGTTTGACACTTTAGTTTTTTTTTTTGTTTGTTTTTTTAACAATATTTGCTGAAGAGAGACAGTTTGGAGAGGCTCAGGTAAAAAATGAATTTAAGGGGTGGATTCATCGGCAGGATTTGCAATATCACTATATCTGTTCTTGTGTTTTATAAATGTAATGATTTCATCAACTTTCATGGACATTAGAGTGAAACTATTATTCAAGGCTGAAATATTATTAAATTATGACAGCGTATTAGGGCCACAGGAAAAATAAAAACACTTGTCAGGATGAGAATAAAGCTGTAATATTTCGAAACGAAAACAATGTCGTACTTTAATGAGATTAAATGTGTAATATTTTGAAAAGAAATCTGCAATAGTCCGATAAGAAGTCATAATTTTTAGTCAGTTCCTCTTCCACAAAAGAGGCAATTTGCGTCAAATCTGTTCGGTTCTTACAACAAAACAAACCCAAACATGTGCAAACTTGCTTCAAAGTCCTTCAACTAGAGCTAATGTGTTGACAGTGGGCGGGGCTAATGGGCTCAGTATTTTGCCGTGTGTAAACCCCATATGAAAGTATAACCTCACAAAATGTTCCAAGTTCTCCATTATGCGAGTGAGTACAATTTTAGTCTCGTAAATTATATTTTTCCTGTCTGTTTTTAAAGGGGTCACATTTTGCTAAACACTTTTATTAGTCTTTGGTTCATTTATTTGTGTATTTTGACTAATAGTTCATAAAGTTTGAATTTGAACCCTCCAGCTGCTGTAAAGCCATCTTTATAGTCATTTTGGCAAAAATTGAGAGGATTTCTATAACCAGTTTTAATATCTGCTTAATTTGTTATGTCTATATCTAGTTACATCACGACATTTGCACATAAGGTCCAGACTTCCGACGAACATTTCTCCGAGTACGACATTGTTTATCAGCAGCAGCGGTTGTAGTTCATACTGAAAACATGTCCAAACTTTGAGCCGATTACCTAAAATATTCAGTTGTTGGTTGAATGAGACAGAGCAGCACAGCCAACAACCTGGAGGGAGTGGAGCTGAAATGGCTCATTTGCATTTAAAGGGCCAGTGCTCAAAATGACCTATCTGGTGTCATTACTCAGAAATAGGGTTGAAGATGGACCTGTGGAGTTGAATTGATGAAGAATTCAGCCCCAAGCAGAGCATTTACAGTTTATGTAGACCACAGGAAATGTTTTAAAATACATAATTCCATTAAAAAAAAAGAAGCTAAATGTCACTCCTTAAAATTGCAACATTATTCTCGTAATATGACGACATTATTCTCATAATATTATGACTTCATTCTCATAAAATTATGACTGTGTTCAACTTTATTCTCATAAAATTATGGGTTTCATCTCGATATTTGTGTTTTCATTTTCTTATGTGGCCCCAGTACACTGTAGTATTAAATGACACATTACTCCTTAAAACACAAAAACACATCCTATGTATTTTTCTGTGTGCTACATAATCTGCAAATAGCTGTACCTCTAAAACTGAAGCAAATTCAGTACATTAGCTAATACAGTGAACAAAAGGGCGAGGAAATCCATAATGATATGATGTAAATGCATTAGTGCTTTACAGGACATTACAATAAGATGGTTTCTTTGGTTTCTGTCGAACCTTTCATCCTAATGCATTCACTGCCTGTAAAGGCATCGCAAGATGGTAACATCAAATACAGTGAGGTCAGACTGTGAGGGTCCATTCTGCGAACTCTGTTTCTGCATCTTTTTCAAACCTTTCTGAGTGGTGCTTGCACAAATGCACATGTTGCTGCTCTGTAATGGAAGGAGCAGGAATAGCTTAGAGAGGACTTGGCAGTTGCAGAGCTAGGGTTTTTTTTTTTGTTTCGTTTTGTTTTTTTAAGAGTATAAATAAAACACATGAGAGAAAATATGGCTGTGACATGTTCCATATTGTTGGGATTGCTAAACTGTGTCAGCCAATGCAGAAAATGTTTTCTTTATTCATCCAGCTGTAGCTAATATGTATGGTTTTCTGTGATTCTTTGTGTATTTAATCGACTATGACAGGATTCAGAGACCTACACACAGAAAAAGCACATATATGCACCAACGTCTGACTTTACTTTTCTTACTTAATGGTGCAGAGAGGACTGTGAAAATAATTTGCATTAGCCAAGAAGGGTGATTGAGGGTATGAGAGTAGGTGTTAATTGCTTATATTCAGCAGGTTCAGCCACAATGTGAGATTTTTGCCAACCGCTGCCTGTCTTCCTTGAGTGCAACATGCCTTAATTGCTCATTCTTCTTGGCAGGAGGAAACGTGCGAATCAAAATGCTATTCGGAAACCTTTGGAATCTAGTGCTGTGACTGGGTGCACTCCATGTTTCTGTCATATGCTGCTTTGGTGCTTGGGGAAAAGTAAATGCCAATTAATTTTGTTTCCAGCACGAGTGTGCTTTGCTTTGCTGAAGCTTGTTTTTGTAGTTTTTTTTCAGGACTGACCCAGAATATTTAAAAAGCAAAACACCACTTGAAATTTGGCTGTGAAGTTATGGGGTAAAACAAAGAAGTGTCTGTGGAGATCACTTTTTAAATTCATCAGAAAATTAGAGATATTCCCCATTATCTCCTCGCTTATAATGAGACTTATTGTTGGCATATGGCACTTATAAAGTATTTAACCCTTTATCAGGTAAGAGTTTAATTTTGATGTGTAATTCTGTAACAAAATGGACAGAGTTTACTTTTGATATGTGTATTATTGCTATGAAATGGACAGGGTTTAAATTTGATATGTATAGCATTTTTGTGTTTGGTGCAGACTTAGTCAGAATTTATTTTGATACGTATAAGATTTGTTAGGGTAACGGAGCGGGAGTATATAAGTTGAACTTCATCCTGCTCCTTTTCGAATGCGTTTTCTATTTCATATATATTTTTCTTGTTGTATTGGTTTTAAATGTTGATATTCGAAATAAACAGTCAATCAACTGACTATTTTTTGTAATTGCCAAATTCATTACAAGAAAGTGAGCCCATTTACATGCACAGCAATACTCCGGTCATTATCTTATTTCTGGAGTTACCAGATTATTCAAGTGATCATGTAAATGGGATAATCTAATAGGCTTTATCTGATAATGGAAGTTGTCTGAGTGTGGGAAATCAGATTAACACACCTTGATTTCTCCCCAATACTTCGACGTCTTCACGCATGTATATAGGTTAATCTGATTTCTTTTGTTTCTTTAAATCTTCATATGTGTTTTAAAAAAAATCTATAAAAACTGAAGTTATGTAGTGACACCATGAGCCTAAGGAAAAAGGTAAACAAAAAATGAAATGAGGGATACCAGCAACATGTGACCTATTTTGTAGTCTTATTAGCTTCACATTAGGACAGCTAATGCTGACACCATAGGTGTTGCTATGGTCAACAAGACCAGATGTTTTGAAAATGACAAGTCTATGTCTTATGTCATAATGTACGTACATACTCCGAAAAAAAAAAATAAAAAAATCGAATAATGGACTGAAACATGTAAACCAGGGTTTTTCGATTATTGCATTTCTGTGTATATGTAAATCCAACGCATCTGATTACGGCAGTTATCAGATTATTATGATCATGTAAACGGACTCAGTGGCAGCAAAATTTACAGTGAGGACAGCGAGTCAATCTCAGGTCCAATATGGTTTACAGGGTCTGCTTGTTAGATACCATGAAGTAATGGGACTAATGTAAGTAATGATGCTCAAAGGGATAATATGGATGTTGACAAGGGTCTGGATCAGCACTTATGTTGTTGAAAATGCTCTAAAAGTGATGTTCTCATGTTTCACAATACATCTTTTCACCTTAGATGCGTTTTTCTGGGGGTTTTTTTTATTTTTTTTTATTTTTATATTTACTTCTTGGATTTTTTGTTTTTTTTGGCCAGGAACCAAATATGGTAACTTCACTGACCTTGATTTTCTACATAAAAATAAAAAATGTTGAAAAATTTCACAAAAGCAATGAAGTCTTGTTACGTCCTCCAATAACACACTAAGGTTGAAATTTTTTATTTTAGAGTATTTCTATCAATGCCCTATAAAGGGTTAATAATGCCTGGTCCATATTCTATGGTTATTTGCCTGATAATTTACAGTATTCAGAGGAAGTAAGGCGTTGACAGTTAAATCCCAGTATGCTTTGGGATTTATGATGTGGTAGTAAAACAATAAGGTCGGGTAAAGTAATGAAACAAGACACAAGCTACAAGTGTTAATGGGGTCCCAAATAAGTCTAAATGAACTCAAAATGGGTTCCTAATTCTAAAGTGAGGCCTTGCCCACCTCTTACTCACCAGTATTTGGACGCTGACAAATTAGCCAGATGTCATATTAAAAGTGTGACAAACTTCATTTAGAGTGGCTGCATTTTATTCCAGTTTGTCTTTGTGATACTTCCACTGTCTCAGACTCAGACAGAGCAAAACATATGATGGCAATTTATGCACAACAGATTCCTTCCGTGCGATCACAAAGCTGTAATTACACCCCACTCCACCGGCAACAGAGACAACTCACAAAACAACTCGCAACAACAGAGGCTCAGAAGAAAAGGAGAGGTGGATCAGACACAAATAAACGCTGCAAAATACAAACGTGGGTCTTATTATATATAATATTGTACCGACTTACATCACTGTAACTTATGTTTAACCTAACTGAATGCATGTGAGGTTTCTAGGTGCTTGATTATAATTATTTGGACAATTTTGTATCTCAGTCTCTGTTGATTGTGTTTGTTGTGTGTGTCTGGCTTTGTACACTTGCACGTGCTGTGATTGTTTGAATGAAGGGGAGTTTTTGAGGTTGCGTCCTTCAGTACTGAGAAAGGCTGCTTAGTTTGCATATTATAAAATATAGACATTTGTTACAAACTGTTCATACACTATAGCAGTAGTTTGCCGCTGTTTTTTTTTTTTTTTAATGAGTCTGTGCACTTTTAACCTTTTACTGAAATTTACCATTTGTTTTCTTTTATTATTTGGTGTTTTCTCTGCAGTTTCTTTTTTAAATAAGTCTTAATGCACTTTTTAAACTTTCATTGAAGTTATCCATTTGTGCCTTTTTGTTATTTTGACATTTTCTCTTCAGTTTGATGCTGCCGCTTCTTTTTTAAATAAGTCTGTGTACTTTAAACCTTTTTCACCTTTTACTGAAGTCTACCGTTTGTTTCTAGTGATGACAGTTTGACGTTTTCTTTGTCCTTGTATCTGTATTTTTTAGTTATTTTGATCTTAGTCATGCCTCTGAGTACTTGCTCATGCATATTTGTAATGTCCTCTGTGTCCATGTTTTGTTGTACTGCAGAAAAAAAAAATCTACCCATGGGTACAAGTAGTTACCCTGACTCACATGAATGTTTAGATACTGATATTCATACTTGCTGATTATGTACATGCAGGTCTGGGCAACCTTTCCAAAAAGATAATACTACGATGATCTTTTGAGACAAAATCACGATCCACAGTCCGAATCACAGCTTTATGAAACACAAAACAGATGAATCAGATTATGACGGCTTTTCCTCTGGTTTTCTCTGATGTCTGGAAGCTTATACTATATGTGGCAGCTTGTTGTTGTGGTTACCTGACTAGAAGCTCTGTATTTTTGCCTTATTTCGGCCTAAAATATCCAGAGGTGTCCACATTTTCCTGTACATGCAGCTGCAGCAATTACCCAGACTGCACTGGCTAAAACTCACCCACCAGACACCAGAAAATCTCTTAAGTATCTGTGGAAATCAAACTCAGAGTTCAGAAGCCAGACCTGCAGCTGACAGACTTATGGTAATTCTTTATCATTATTTCTTCAGCAACAAAACAACACGACACAACTTCTTTAAGTCAATGCAAACTAAACCAGACACTTAAGTATCGCTATAAAGAGACGATCTGTGCTAGTGACACAAACACTACAAACCTATAGGTCGCTGCAACTGTAAAATACTGTAAATACACAGACAAACAGGCCATTTTATAGTAGTTTGTAATGAACAGCTACAACCATTGTTAACTGTGCTGCTGTTTATTGGCCAAATTATGTTTAAAGGAGTGATATTTGGCTTTTTTTTCTAACAGAATTATGCATTTTCAAACATTTCCCTTTTTTGAGAGTTATTTGAGAAGAAGAAAGTCAGGAATAACAAGCACAGTAATGCCAGAGGGAGTATTATTAATGTGGATACTAATGTTGACATTGAGAGGGGTAGTGGTCATAAATATGTTGCTAGTTTTTCACTAATTCACACAGTCGCTCTGAAAAGTTCTGCCATTTCTGGAAATTATTCTCGACAAATCCTAAGAAAGCTCTCAGAGAACGGGCAGAATTGTGCATGTAATGAATGCAGAGGACGGATAAAATGCTTCGTCCATGTACGTACGAGTCTTTCATGCCTTTTCGGGCAAGTGACTGTATTTCGGAATTTCCACATACAGTGAGGACAGCGAGTCAACAATCTCAGGTCCAGTGTGGTCTACAGGGTCTGTAAGGTCCACCTCTGCATGAACAGTGAGTGTACCTGCTTTGTTAGGTACCAGGAAGTAATGGTACTAATGTAAGGAATGATGTTCAAAGGGATCATGTGTCTGGATCAGCACTTATGTTGGTCTGATGTTCTAAAAGTGATGTTCCTTTAACCATACATGTGTTTCTCATGTATTTTTTTTTATATACACACACCTCTTGAATTTTTCTTTTTGCCACTTATGGGTAAGATACCAAATATGATAACTTTGTTAACTGAAAAATTTCACCAAAGTAATGAAGTCTTGTTATGTCCTCCAATAACACACTAAGATATTTCAGTTTCTATAATGGGTTAATGTAGAGCATGAATGGGCCTTTCATCTCCTTGGTTAAGTGACAAACATAATCAACACATATTTATCAAAATCATTAGTAGTCATTCATTTGAGTA
Source organism: Apogon hyalosoma (assembly GCA_037367295.1). Lineage (NCBI taxonomy): Eukaryota > Metazoa > Chordata > Actinopteri > Kurtiformes > Apogonidae > Apogon > Apogon hyalosoma. The sequence goes on from JAPQRP010000014.1 coordinate 14,124,291, forward strand.
TATAAAAGAATGACAAAAACACATCTTCAGACAGATTTCCCTCCCTTAAAGTAGTTAAAAATTACTTTACATGAGTCCAATGAGAAAAGCCTCTTACCTTTTAATCTATTCTGCACAGAGGGACCGGTGAATTTGGACAGCTTTGGCAGGTGTCGAATGGAAGACGTGAAGAAGTTCGAGAACATGTTTCATTCTACCAGTAGATCAGACAGACCATCCAACACGAGCACAACAAGCAATGATGAAAAAGGGTTTTAACATTCGCCATGAACCTCAGTGAACATGGCAGAAAATACCCAGAGTTATATATATGTATATGTATCCTGTAGACCATGGTGCACTGGGGTTCATCTCCAACTTTAAAGCCCTCGTTGATCACTGCTTGTTTTATGCTCGTGTTGAACCTGGTAGCTGTAAAATATGGGCATTACTCTTTATAATGGCCAATAAAGAGTCCTTCTGGTACTAATATCTATGCTATAACCAAGTGCAGAACGGTGAGTAAGTGTACGTCTATAAAAAGTGTTACTAAAATGGTAATGATTTAGTCGATATCCACATCATAAAAGCTTTTGCAATGTGTTTGAAAAACCCTGTTAGCTCAGTTTTTACTTGGGAAATGTCCTGTCCTTTACAGGAAGTGATGCATTTTACATTTGGAGCTTGTTGGGAATAAATAAAACATAGAATAAAATGAAGCGTAACAGCAGCCAGCACAAACAAATACACAGATAAAGAGAAGCGGCCATCTGTTTACACTGATATCAGCAGTGATTTCTTTTTTTTGGCTTTTTTTTTTTTAAATCATGTGGGATTTAGTTCGGAAAGGACGCTGGAGTTGACAGGTTATAACCGTCTACTATGCCCTCACAGATAACATTTGTACAACGTTCCTCGTCTGTACTGTAGAGTCATGCCCATACACCCACAGGTTGGACCGCTGAGTAAATAACAACTAAATAAAAGAGAATGTTGAGCTGCTGATGATGTGCTTACTCAGTTTAGGCTAGGACTGCATCATAAAAAAACATCATCTGTTGTGTTTCATTCACTCGCCCTGATTCCAACCAGTTCCAAGCTGCTGATCTATAGCCAGAGAACAGTCATCGCTTACATCTGAGCCTCGCATCTGCCCTTACAATTCTGTCGAAACTCAGCGTAGTACCGACACAATCAAAGTCTGTGTTGTCTGAGAGTGTGTGTGACCCTGAAACACAGCCAAAGCAAAAACTAACTTGGCGAAATATCCAAAATGAAAATGAATGATTGTAAGAAAAACAGTTGAGACATAGGGAATGGTTTTTTTGTCTAGAAGCATCTTTCATGCTGAATTCCCATCTATTCCAAAGGTATATTTCATGCATAAACGGTATCGCAGCACTGTGCACCTACAACGACACACTGATCATTCATAAAGCAAGGAGGCAATAACTGTAGTGCTCTTTATCCAAAGCAGCTGCAATACTCTCATATAAAGACTCACTGTCAGGTCCACTTAAAGATAATTGACTAGGTGCTGCTGAATCCACTGAACAATAACGCGGTATTGAAAAAGCAAGACAACACGCAGCTGCCGACTGGACTCGTCGTGTGTACAACATCTGTGTGGAAATAAGTACAATGCAAACAGGGACATTGTCTGAGAAAACATCAAACCAGGGCCCAGTGTTGGGAGTAACAGGTTGCAGAAGTAATCCATTAAAGTAACAGATTACTCTATATAACGCAGTAGTGTAAGGCATTACTAATCAATTTTCAGTAATATTTTACTTAGTACATGTTCAATAGCACTTGTATTACAACACTCTTTTCGCTCAAAATTTAATTGCTCAAATGAAAAAACAAAAAACTGAGACCTCAACCCTTTGTTAGGCAAGTGACTATTTTTGGTCATTTCTACACACATTACAAGACAGTGACAGCAACAGTTACAGTGAGGACAGGTCCAGTGTGGTCTACAGGGTCTGTAAGGTCCGCCTCTGCATGAACAGTGAGTGGACCTGCTTTGTCAAACCTGACCATGTAGTCACTGCGATGTCAATTTTTTTTTTTTTTGGGACACCCTGTACATGCTCCTATCACATTACATATGTTTTTCTTTTATTTTATATATACACACACTTGTTGGATTTTTTTGGGTATTTTTGCCACTTATGGGCAGGGAACCAAATACGGTAACTTCACTGACCTTGATTTTCTACATGACAGTAAAACATTCTGAAAAATTTCACAAAAGTAATAAAGTCTTGTTATGTCCGCCAATAACACACTATGGTTGTAATTTTCAATTTCACACTATTTCTATGAGTGCTCAATAAAGGGTTCAAATCAAAAATGTGTCAGGAAAGTTCTCTTTCCTGTTGGTGGCAGAAGACAATACATTGGCCACATGGATGTATGCTCATTACTAACCCACCCTGCTTTAAGAAGCTAGTTAGTATGATCCCTGTGGTCAGCAATGACAAGGTAGGCTAATGTTTCTATGACTAGTTAGAATTGTAAAATGTTGAAAAAACTGCAAGTGCTCCAGCTGGGATTCAAACATCGTAGACCATTGTGTTACTTACTGAGCTATCCATCCACATATACTTTGGGGTGCAAATTTATGTATCCCAAGGCTCTATCTCTTGTATTGGTGGGGGGGCAACTCAAAAGTAATACAGGAGTCATGTGAGCCATTAGTATTATAAGGTAAGGAATTATTTTTATGTAACAGTAACAAGTAATCTATAATGTATTACAGTTTGGAAGTAACTTGCACAACACTGAGGACGCACAGTCCAGTTCCTCTGCTCTTCCTCCTCGAGCGCAGTGGACATGTATTGTCAGTTCTTGTCAAAAAAGAAAAATAGCATGAAGCCTGTTCCACTTCAGCCACCAGAGAAACAAAGCGTGGGAAGCAGTTTCTCAGCTCATTACGGAGCAACAGCCTGTCGTATTGGTGTCACAAAGCAACACCTTAACCCTTCATAGGGCACTCATAGAAATACTCTGAAATTCAACATTTAAACCTTAGTGTGTTCGTGGAGGACATAAGGAGACTGAAATTTTTTTTTTTTAAATTTCTCAAAACTAAAGTAATGTCATATAGAAAATAGTGGTCAATGAAGTCACCATATTTGGTTCCTTACCCTTAAGTGGCAAAAAAAATAATGATACAAGTAAATATAAAAAAAATACAAGAAGAACACATGTAAGATGAAAGGAACATGTATTTTAGAATATTAGACCAACTTAAGTGCTGATTCAGACCCCTGTCAACATCCACATTAACCCGTTGAACATCAATCCTTTCATTAGTACCATTACTTCATACGGAGGTGGACCTTACAGACCCTGTAGACTACATTTGACCTGAGATTGTTGACTCACTGTCCTCACTGGAACTGTTGCTGTCAGTCTTGTAATGAGATGCAGAAATGACCAAAAAACAGTCACTTGCCCAATAAAGGGTTAACACGCTGCACAGCCCAATCTGATTCCTATCCTTAATAGACTCTTCGAATATACACACTGAGCAGAGTTCCTGAGGCATAAATAACGGCTGAACACTGTCAGTTGGCTTTTTATTCCCAACACCTCAAAGTCTTTTTATTTCTTAGTAATGCGTTAATTACTTTAATGGATCCTTCTTCCGAAGTGTAGTATGAGGGGCATGGTCGAAGAGTGGGAAGCATGTCTCAGCAGCGTCAGTACAGTATTTTCGTAACCCCGTGTGTTTTCTTCTCTGCAGTTTATTTTTCCCCCCACACAAATTGAGAACATTTGGTTTTGCAGCAATTAATTTTGCACCCAGCATGCGAGCGCACAAGCTCTAAATGTGCACGTAACAGAGTGCAAGGTCTCAGCGGGGTCTCTAAGGTGCAGAACAATTTGCAGCACTCTGACTAATACTGGTGCGCCAAAAAAAAATAAAAAAGGTAATAATGTTGGTCCAAGTTTTAGCACTTGTTAACCAAAAACCTGGGGAAAGATCACAGTTACAGTAATTAGAATGAAGTTCAGTGAGTCATGTCTGAGGAGTGACGTACTTTGTGGGTGTTGAGTAAACAGCACGTGGATAAACAACTCGTCTGTCTAATAAAAAAGCAAAAGTGTGCTGACCAGTGTAAGCGGTTTACATGTACAAGAATAGAATCACTCCACACAATATGGCTGTTTTAATAAACAATGGGTTTGTAGATCATATTCCAAATCATGCATCTTTAATTCTAGCTTTTTAGCTTCTATAATTTAAGGCTTTCCTCATAAAATATGCAAACTACACTTAAACTAATCTATTCATCAAAATAAATTTACATTTATGAATGATAAAAAAGAAAGAATACCACTGAGAATATTAAACTGAGTTGGCACAAAGTGTCAGTACTGACTAGTTGCCAAGAACTTAACTTATGTTGTACATATCTTCTATTTCTACTCTTTCTGTGTACTCATACTTTTTTGTTAGAGTTAGCTTCAGTCAGTGATAGACATTAATGCCCTTAACCTCTAGTTCTGTTTTGTTATTTTTTTTACGATTTTGCTGCTCTTACAATTTTTAATACTATTTAAGATCATAAAACATGAAAAAACTAAATCTAAACTTCACTTAAACTAATCCATTCATCAAAATGAAATTATATTTATGAATGATAAAAAGAAAGAATACATTGAAATAAAACTACTGAGAATATTAAACTCAATTAGCATAAAGTGTCAGCACTGGCTAGTTGCCAAAAACTTGTTAATATATATTATACATATCTTCTGTTTCTTCTTTTTCTTTGAATTTGTACTTTATTGTGGAAGTTACCCTGTATCAATTTTTTTTTTGCTGTTCTTACCATTTTGGAATACCATTTAAGATGGATGGATGGAAATGTATGTATATTTATTCATTTTTATTTTCTTCTGCTGTAACATTGTTTTTTCTCATTTCATCTGCTTTAAAGAGACTTGTTGTCTATTGTTTAGTCTATGGGGAGCAGGGCAATTTAAGCGTGATATTTCATATAATAGAATAAAATACAAATAAATATAATTAATTGATTATAATATTATGATAGAAAACTCATCCTATGCCCTATAGTTCATGTCAACATATTTTTGAAATTGTTATTGCTGCATTCTGCAAATATATGTTCACTTCCTGTTTGCGGACGATAGTCAGATGAGTATATATGTACTCTGGAAGATTAAAGAAACAGCTCAAGGCACACTGGTTTTACAACTGCATTACTTTGTTCCATTATTGGATGAATTTCGCCAAGTGGCCTTGTGTGACGTACAGATACATTTCATATTACAGAGTGAATGTAAAGCTGACGGTTAACCCATTCCAGATGACACAGGTAGCACGGTTTGGTTCAGTTCAGCCTGTTCTACCTCTGCTTATATGAGGCCCAACGCACCTTGGCCCACATTCAGCAGCCGGTCTGTGGTTGAGTGGATGGATGTGGGGTTCACCATGTGGAAGACTACTTTTGGAGTCTGGTCTGTTACATGAACTTTTGACATTTAACTCAGGCAGAGTTTAGTCACACATTCATTCATATTAAAGGCTGATGACATGTCAGCACCAGCGTTATCAGCCAACTGAAACACCAAGAACTTTGGCTTGTGTTCATATTCTTAAATCCTGCTATAGGGCCAGATCAAGCAAAAGTGAACATCAGTGTTAAAAATTAAAGTTCCACCTATCATTTTTCAAACAGGCTCATTTTTTAAGCTTAAGAAGTTTATTTTATGGAACTGTCTACAAAATTTCAGTATCGCTTATAGAAACAAAGATATAACTGATTATGTAGTTATACTTCTGACATATGCAAATAAAATATTAAAGTTAATAGTGTTTCTTGCTTGTATAAGTGATATTTTAAATCTGTAGGACCTAATTATTCAACAGTACAAGAATATAGAAAGGTTATGTTTGTACAATCCAATTATTAGTCAAATATGCTCTGCTATTAGCTGTATAAATCACTTCAGTTGTAATATGTATGGTAAATAAAACTTTATTAGCATATTTGTAGTGTTTTAGTTCCAGCAAAGTCTTTTATTCTGATACTGAACAAAATGACAAACTGCTGTCCCTGTGTCACAACATATCTGTGTTCATTCACTGGAAAAATGTGTATTTTTTCTGATTTCTTGTCTGAATATCTCATCACACTAAGACATGATCACCAAAGAGTAACTTTTCAGTGAGATATAAGGAATTTATTTTTAGGCAATAGATCTGGGAAATCTGATTTCAAGAAATTCTATCAAGATAATTTTCACTTGTTCTACTGGATTTTTTTTTTTTCTTTTTGGCTTGAATTAAGCCAAAAAAAAAAAAAAATCTGCCCATGGAACAAGTGAACGTTATCTTGCCAAGATTTCTTGAAATAAGATTTTCAAGATCTTTAGTCTACAAATAAGTTCTTTTGTCTCACTGAAAAGTTACTCTGTAGGTGATTATGTCTTATTTTAAGTGTGATGAGATATTTGGACTAGAAATGGGAAAAAAACTCTTGGTAAGATTTGGATTTTTTGCAGCGTAAAAACGTATTTAAACGTTTTTATCAAATGTTGATCCAATTGTACTTTAACATCACTAAAGCCCTATGTTTCATTTAGGATCTTTTAATATGAGAACAGCACATTTTGTACATTTGTGCAAAGTGAAAAAATGCTGTTCATTTTGAGTCCCCCTGTCATGCAGTAGTAATTAAATATTTTTACCCCCAAATTTTATTTCTGTCAATTGCAACATGTGTCATGTGGAAGAACTTACTGAGACCTATTCATACATGTATTAAACACGGAGATAAGTTATTTAGTTAAAACACAGAGTTTATTCAACGTGAATTGTGTCACCGCTTGATCTGGCCCTATAGTCTTGTTTAGCACCAGCTGCTACGACTGACATCCCAGACTATTGCAGTACATATAGACCCACACACATAGAACTGAGGCCTTTCTAACCTCATACCATGGACATACTGCTGTACTGTAGAACAGTACTGATTATTAAAAGAGATAAGGGCTCATTTGTAGTAGTAGAACACACAAATAAATGTTCAGTGATAAGAAATATACTGTCCACAGACATATACATGCCTACATATTAAATCCTGTCATTTCATAGCCAGTACTTGAATCAGTGATTCTGTGCTAGATATGTCTGATAATCCATGAGACCGGGCGCCAACTTTTAGGCTGCCAAATGGCCCACTTATCTGGGTGAGTCTTCAGGTGCCTTGTGTGAATTTATCAGAGCTAAAGGTTAGGATAAATGGCAGCTGCAGGTGTGCTCACCAGGGTGTTGCTGCAGCAGCTTATAGTCGTCTGTAGCCACGAGCAGGCAAAAGGTTCCACATGATTATGAGGGAAGAAAACATTCCATTTATCAGGCATCTCCTTATGTTAATCTCAGTTCCTTATGTAACGAAACAAAAAAAAAAGCAACATGAAGCCAGAGTCTGCACTGGAGAGATGCGGAGATGTCACGTCTCTATGACAACAACTTGTAAAGAAGCTGATAATAAATCAATCTCATTGTATTTACCCAAAGAGATCAATATCCCTGTTGTGTAATGGATGGAAGTATTGAATTTGAGTTCTTACTTTTGTGTACATCCTTTAGAATAATGTGTAAAGGGGCAGGATTTATAATATGTTTTGTCTATTTATTATTTTATGGATGTTTTTTACACACAAAGGGGCTATTAAGGTAAAATACTTCTTCAATGGATTTTTGGTTGAAGTGGCACCAACTGAAAGTTTCACAGAGAAAATATCATTATCATCTCTGAATGACTCAAGTCCTGCACAATTACCAGTTCACACCTGAATTTCAGGTTCTCGGTTTGGCTTGTAGTAAATATAAAAGTGTCTCTACTTACAGAACTGGGCGAGTCTCAGGACGGCAGTAGGTTTGTTGTTGAAGTAGAGGGAGGGTTCTTGAGCCAGATGCAGTGTTCAGTCTCTCTCCAGTGGCCTTATTTAGAAAACATAAGGAACATGTGGAAATGAATAATATTAATTGTTGAGCATGTTGCTATCACTGTTGCAGGCATAAAACCATTCTGACATTATCCATCTGTACAAATGTGCAGCCAATACACAATTAACAAGTAGTGCCAGGCACAATAAACCCTGCCATTCGCACGTATTGTAGCTTAACAAGCATTCTGTATTTTTTTGTGTTGCTGTCTTGTATCCTTTTAATCTGTAAAGCACTTTGTGAGGTTTCTCTGTGATAAGTGCTATATAACTAAAATTTTACTTTTTTTAACTTATTTTGGCATGGATCCAGCTGACATCATCATGTCTATGCATGTCAGTACATCAACTGCTGCTACATATGTGCCAAGTTTGAAGTAAACGGAAATAAAATGTATGTTTTTATAGACATTTGAAATTCTGGCCATTTTAAGTAAATGGGAGGAAAAAAGATTTTAAAAATTCGTAAAAGAAATGTAACTTGGACCTACTTTTCCCAAAATGTAATCACATCTTTTCTGGGTCACTGACAATCTATAAAAACAATTTGATATGAATTCAACCAATAGTTTTGCTGTTAGAGTGTTAACAAAGACAAAAACAAACAACCAAAAACAATACTGTTTCAAATTTGACAAACAATTTCATCAGCTATGATTTGCAGCCTTTTTGCTAAACTAAAATCACATTTGTTGGAAACAGCACAACCCAAATGCACCAAATAGCGCATTGATGCAACAAAATATGAAGTTGCTGTACAAAATAATCATAAAAATGTCACACTACTAGAGCCACCTCATGGTAAAGTCAATGTAGAGGGGCTCAAAACTAATAATTTCTTTCTATTTTGGGTCAAAAATTGCTCATGTAAATGTTTCCAACCATCGTTTTTAGCAAGATTAACCCACAAAAACCCAAACCTCCAATGGCCAACAAAACCATCAACTGGTGATCTAAACTGTTTAATACTTGTTGATTCACTAATCCTATCAATCCATGTAAATAACTGGTGTAAAATGCAGTTTGTCATCAGATATTACCCATTTAGATGTTCAGAGGCTCCGTAGTAACCTTGGAAACACCATCTTCTACAGTGATTCACTGGTAAAACCCATGGAGTTGGATCAGTGACAGTGGATGGAGACGCTTGGTTTATGTTCAATTAATGATAGATTTGCTGGAAAACTCACTTTTTCTTCAGTTTTCTCTGTTTTGATATAATAATCTTTGAATTTATTCTGAGCTTTCATGAACGTCTAAATTAAATATAGGAAAATGCATGCTTTACAGTGAAAAATGCAAAATATAAAAGATAATATTGCAATAAATGGTGATAAATTGCTTAAGAAAGGTTAAATAGAGAGAAACAATAATAATTTGGGAACTGACAAAAGTAGAACTGGGTCTTTATGGGTTAAAGTGATATTTTAGAAACCACATATAGATTTTACAAATGAAACATACAGGAAATATGAGAATGTCTTTAAAAACATGAATTACCAGTGTCTGGTATTTTGTACTGTTCTGGTTTGATGATATGAGATTTACGGCACTAATATCCAGGTGTTTTCCTCCAGATGGTAAGTATTTGTTATTAACTGGGGTACGTTTTGTCGTGGGAACAGAGGTCTCACAAAATACTCACTGTTCCCTATATTTTTTTAAAACTATATCCCTCTGTTTTCTTTTTGTACGCCCATTTCAGCCCTGTAAAGTGAATGCAGCTTCAGTACCGCTGAGGTCCGCTAAAGACATAACTCTGCACTATATCCAGTGGAGGAAATGTTTCAGTAGGTATCATATGGACTGGTCACGCTCGCTTTGGTGTCAAGTAGACATATATTCTGTAAATTTATGATCTATAAAGTGAATTGCATAAAAAAAAAAAAACAACAACACTATAAAGAAAAAGCCTGGCAGTGAATGCTAAAGTCCACTGTCCGTTGGACTGATTTGGACTCAGGTTGCACTGTTACCAGGTTTCCTAGTCCAGGCATGATTGTCTGTCTGTCAGCAACCACCTCCAGCTAACCTCCGGGGGTTCCTAGATGCCCCGAGGCCAGATGGGAAATCCACCAGCAAACTCCGAATCAATACCGTGCACAACACCTCCGACAGGTACCTGCTCTCCTAAGCACAGGAATAATCTGGGCTGAAGTGGTGTTGGCTCAGCTCTCTCCTCACCAGTCCAGTCTAGTGCAACATCCACATTAATGCAGACAATCCTTCGTGTAAGAGAAAAAAAAAAGGTGAAGAAACCTGAACTTCTGCCATATTTCTCCATATACTCTGAAACCTCTAGCCTGAAGGTGCCGGTCCACTTCACCTGCTCTAGTGCACATGGGCGTTCATCACTTATCAGGGGCTAATGTCAATGAACTGGACTCTATCCAGACCTTTATATCTCAAAATGTCACAAACAGAAAGTGAGCTTCAACTCTGCCAAGAACATAATACCTGACTCCAGTAGGACACATGGAGCCAGTACTTTCGATAAAAAAAAAAAAACGTACGTACGCTGTAAAAGGAGACACTACAGGTTGAATTAATAGTTCATCTGCACATAAGAGCATCGTCAACTTCATAAAAGGCAGTTTTAACACATAATGAGATGCATAAACATCTAATGAGTAGATTTAAAATGGGTTTTACATCTGAATTTGACATTTTTTTACAAAATATTATACAAGTAAACGTAACATTTATTGCGTACAAGTTTCTGTAATAATAATGTAGTCAGTATAATCATCTATAGCAGGAGTGTCAAACATACGGCCCAGGGGCCAAAACCGGCCCACCAAAGGTTACACAAATTACACTGAAGATATTAATAACCAATCATTTTAGTTTAGGGGCCATATAAAGCCTTACTTTTGTCTCAAATGGGTTGGACTAGTAAAATATTACCATAAAAACTTACTAATAATGATAACTCCAAAGTTTTCCTCTTTTTTTCCGTCTCATTCACATTATTTTAAAAAGGACAGTTTTTTTTCATCATGTAATTTTACTTTTTTTTTCCACTGATTTCATTGGTTTGGCCCACATGAGGTTATAGTGGATTGTATGTGGCCCTGGAACTAAAATGAGTTTGACACCCCTGATCTACAGTTTATCAAACTTGTGAATTACATGATAGGCGTTTTTGTTTTCTTCATACACATTTTTAATCAAACTTTTATTGTGTGATTTCATTTTCACTTTAAAGCATGTTCATTTCTGGCTGGATTTTACTATGAGGCCCTTTGGTACCGTTACTATACAAGATACATACATTTATTTATTTATTTATTTATTTTTAATGATTATTATGGAAATAAATAGAGTGGAAATAAATTCTGCCATCATCATAACACTTAATATTACAAAATTAATAGAGTCCTTTTTTTCTAAAATGATTTTAAAAAATAAATAAATAAATAAACCTAATAAACTGAAGTTCAACTACATTTTGTGAAATATATAAAGTTCTTCTTTTAAAACAAACTAATTTTGTCAAAAATGTGTTGGTTACTACTCAGAGCAGTTCAGAAGCCTTAATGAAGAGAAGAAAACCAAGGACCGTGTCATTGCCCCGCATGGCGCAGCCGGGGCCCCACCCTAGAGCCAGGCCCGGGGTTGGGGCTCGTAAGCGAGCACCTGGTGGCCTTTGCCCACGGGGCCCGGCTCAGCCCGAAAGGACGACGCGGGCCCGCCCTCCGGTGGACTCACCACCCGCCAAGGGACTCGTGGGGCCCGGGTGCAGTGTGGACTGGGTGGCAGTCACAGCAGGGGCTCCACGACCCGATCCACGGACACGGAGTCCAGC
>JAPQRP010000014.1:14180111-14194459 GCA_037367295.1 Apogon hyalosoma
CATGTAGATGTTCATAAAAGCTCAGATTAAAGACCTTTTGCTACTTTTAACTTATTATTATTATTATTATTATTATTTTAAATCTCTGTTTAGCCTTTCTTAAGTGATTTATCACAATTTTTATTATTATTATCCTAAATATTTGTCATTTTTCACTATAAATCATGTATTTTCCTAAAACTAATTTCCTATATTTAATTTAGATGTTCATGAAAACTGTTAATTGAGAGGTTATTATATCAAAACAAAAAAAGAAGTGGAGAAAAAGTGACTTAAAGCATAATCTATTACTAACTGAACATAAATCAAGTGTTTCCATCCACTGTCATTGATCCAACTCCATGGGTTTTAATGGTGAATCAATGTTGTAGAAGATGACGGTGTTTCCACGGAAACTACGGTGCCTCTGAATGTCCAAATGGGTCATATCTGATGACCATGAAAAGATGATAAACTGCATTTTACCCCAATTATTTACACGTATTGATAGGTAAGTAGATCAAAAGGTATTACACAGTTTACATCAGCAGATAGTTTTGGTCAACGGTAGATGTTTGAGTCTTTATGGGTTAAACAATGGGAAAATGTGGAGCTATGTGACCATTACAGACCTTGTATTCTGCCTAATAGTTGTTTGAAACAACCTCAGGACAATTTTTATACTTAAATATCCCCACCTTTCTCTGTGCAACAGGACTACCTTTGTACCTGTGTTGAAGAAAAATACTCCTGCCTTTATGTTTGTGAGGCTGTAGATTTAACTTTAAGTCTTGGAAAACTCCTCCCATATATCTACAGCTGCATTCCCACCAAATAAGAACCACCATAATTTGCACTACAATGTCTGAACATTTGATCAGGGAGAAGAGAGCACCAACATATTGTTAGGAAATAGATATGCTGCAACAAGAGCAACTGCACTAGATTGAGATTGTCAAAATGGTCAAAACAGTGAGACATGTCTGCGGGTTCAGCTCTAAGACGCCCTCACATTCTGAACAGAACCAGTAATCTCAAGGGTTTTGGTGCCCGAGTAATGGACTGACACAAATTTCTACGACTGCCTGAGCAGAGGCATCCTGTATGGTAATCAGAATGAACAGGAACACTGCAAAAATTAAAATCTTACCAGTGTATTTTTCTCATTTCTAGTCAAAATATCTCATCACACTTAAAATAAGACATAATCACCTTAAGAATAACTTTTCAGTGAGATATAAAGAACCTATTGTTAGATAATAGATCTTGAAAATTGTATTTCAATAAATCTTACAAAGATAATTTTAACTTGTTCTATTGACAGATTTTTTTGCTTAATTCAACTTTTTTTTTTTTTTTGCTTAATTCAAGCACAAAAATCTGCCAGTGCAACAAGTGAAAATTATCTTGGTAAGATTTCTTGAAATAAGGTTTTCAGGATCTTTTGTTTAAAAATAGGTTCTATATATCTCACTGAAAAATTACTCTTTAGATGAGTATATGTTATTTTAAGTGTGAGATATTTTGACTAGAAATGAGAAAAATACACTTTAGATTTTTTCAAGTGAAGTAAAGAAAATATTGTAAAAACTGAATCCAGGATCAGTGAATCTGGAAATTTTCTCCATGAGTCCCCTCTGAAGAGTGCAATGTGTGTTAACGTGGATGCCAGTGATCCAGCACAAGGACTTTTTGCATAAGTGTCATCATTAGCAGGCTGATAAAATAGGAGCTTCTCCACCCATACCACCCACTTTGAAAACAGTTCTTCCCACAGGCTGTCAGAGAAATGAAATACTATGTAGAACAGTAGTACTGTTCATTGATCCACTTGTAATACATGGAGTTGCTGACCACAGAACACCACCACACCAACATCCTACCTCCAAAAGAAATGACATTCGAACCACTATTCTATTGTACATTATGTCTTATGCAGGTTTTATTTTTTCCTTTTTATTCAGTAAATTTCATCTTGAACTGGATGTAACCCCTAAGACAGTGATAGAATTGATACAACTGAGAATGACAGCTGGGAGTCAGTCATCTCTTGCACAAAGAAGAGAATACACCTTCAATTATTTTATGCATCGGTGTTGACAGGCATCTGATTATGTAACACAGGGAAGGTGTGACAGGAGACAGAATGGCCATGAGAGAAATATAGTAGAGGAATAATAATCGCTGATTTCAACAGACTTTCATGGTACATCATGTAAGCAACTGGTTGCCTGCATTACCTCAGCCTCTCATCAAATTAACACTTGTCGTGGTTTCAGATGCCTCTGGGAATTCTGCTTCATTAGCTCTGCAACTTTCAATTTGGTATCTAAACAAGCTTAGTGCAATGAGTTTGACTGAGTCATGCAAGGGGCCATGAACTGTACGGTTTCTTGAAAAGAGTCGGAAAAAGAAATTGCTTTGAACACCTGAGTAATATTGGTTGAGACAGAGCAGATAGTAAAAGAAGAATACAGGTATCTACAAATAGAACAGAACAGCACCATGCTGTGTCTGTTAATATAGTACATTGAAACATCATAACTTATTTAATGTCCATTCAGTTTAAAGACTGAATAAATCATTACACTGTGAAAGTGAAGATAGTCCATCTACGTGTCCTAGATACTGCAAGCACAGAAAGCATACAGAGTAATCTGGTAGATTCTTATGGATTGTTTCTACCTTCAGATGGGTTTTAGTTTTGATTTTATATCATATAATGACTGGGAATGTAGTTGTTTAATTCACATATTATGAACCATGTAATGCAGGGATGTCAAACAAATTTTCTTCCAGGTTCCACATTCAGCCCAATTTGATCTCCAGTGGGCCAGACCAGTGAAATATTAGCATAATAGCCTGTGAATAATGACAACTCCAAATTTGTCTTTTGTTTTAGTGCAAAAAAACATTAAATAATGAAAATATTTGCATTTACAAACTACCCAAACAAAAAAAAAGAGAATAACCTGAAAAAACTGAAATTTCTTAAGAAAACTAAGTGTAATTGTAACAATATTATACCTCAACTTATCTACAAAGGCACAAAACATTTAGTAACAGGCAGATTATGTTAAAATTGCACTTTATTTTCTTTACACATTTCAGGTTGTTCATATTTGTTCAGGTTATTCACATTTTAAAATTAAAAAATAGTTTGTAAATGTATATATTTTCATAATTTAACATTATTTTTTGCACTAAAACACAGGGAAAAAATTGGAGTTGTTATTATTTATAGGCATAATGTAATATTACTGTTTCACATTAAACCAAGAAAATTTTGAGTCATTATTTGTACCTAATTATTTTACTTGAGATCACAATGGGGCTGAATGTGAAACCTGAACAAAAAAAGTTTGACGCCTTTGACTGTTAAAATCCTCAGTGAAATTTTTGCACTTTTAATTCATCTTGCAGGCCGGAACAGAACCTTTGGCAGGCCGGTTGTGGCCCGCGAGCCGCATGTTTAACACCCCTGATGTAAGGACAATAAATGAATACCAGGAAGATTAAAAAAAAAAAAAATCTGTGTTTCTCTGTCACAGAGTTCAGAGAGTACACAGAAATAAACGAGCACTTCATTATATGAAGAGGTTGGAGGAAGTGAACAACAGGCACTTTCTTTTATCTAAACAAATACTGTAAACAAATACTGGTGCTCTGTGAGTCTCATATACTCCAATTTAAGCTTCCCAGTGACCATCTACAGAAGGCTGCTCTACATGGGAAATAATGGGTAAATATAATCTTCTATGGCAACCTCTGGATGGTAATTTTATGAATGGCCTGGTTTATTTTGTTCAGTGAATACAAGGGATAATGTGACAAAGTCAAGCTGTTCAGCATTAATTTATGTCATCTCATGTTATAGACTAAGATTGAATACAGTGGACACCCACTAAACACCGTCCATACCTCCACAGAGCAGAGTCACTGGTGAGAGCAGGTTGACTGGACAGACAGTTCAAGGTGATCAAATCAAAACGCTTCCATTTCATGACCCCTTTAATTATTTCCTGTTGTTGGTTTAGAAAAAAAGGAAATTTAGACATGCATGCATCTATCACAACAATCAGACCTCACAGAAAACTAACTAAAAAGTACAGCTTCTATGTGAAAAAAGCTACCAATCCTAGTTCAGATAAACATCTGTTGGATCCAGAAAAAGTACCTTGTGGTCCAGGAACTGTTTCTGAGTGTGGGGCGTTTCATACAAGTTGCCATCAGGAAGCGTATACCTGCACATAAACAACCTCATTAAAGTATCTGAGAGCATAAACATTAACTTAGAGAACACTATGGTTACCTAGGCAACGGGCAGAGGTGGGTCTCCAAATCACTCTCCAAGTATTTAGGGGTCGGTTTGTACGTCTGCAAGCCTGGTGCTGGATTCTAAAAGAGGAAGTCACTTAAATATATAATCTTATTCATGTAAGGAAAAACGCTTTGATTAATGAAAATTTAAAAAAAAAAAAAAAAAAGTCTCACAAAGATTCTGAGTGGGTTTGTTGGAAAAGGTTTGAATAGGGATTCTGGCACACTGAAGGTGAAAATACAATCCCGACTTGACTCAGTGTTTTTGTTTTGATTTTTATTCAGCTCATCCTCCTCTGCTTCACCCTCTAAAGGTCTGGAGGACAGGAGTCCTGGTGTCTGCAGTAAAAGCTCTTCCTACAAGACGATAAAACAGGAATGGTAAGATTAGACAAGTGGATAAATGTGTATATTATAGTCCTCGTGTGTTTATTCACCATTGGTTCAGAGCGCAGTGGCCTGGGCAGAGAAGTGGGGATGTAGGAGGTAAATGCCTCCCAGGTGGACACAGGCGTGTAGCCCATAAGCTTATAATGTTGAGGAACCTGTGGCAAGAACAAATAATTAACATTATTTTGTTAGTAATGTGCTATATAATGAAAATGGACAATATTACTATAAGAGCTTCCAGTTTTATTGTAATTCAATGTTTTCAAATTATTAAAGACATGCAAAGTCAACACATTTATGCAGTTTTCACCAAAAAAATGTTATCTGAATAGTAAATAAAGCTGTCAGGCAAAGATATAGAACAGTATAATGAAGTAATGTCTAAATTAACATAAAATGGAACTACTCAAGTAAAGAACAGGGGTTTACTGAAGAATTTAATTACATTCAACTCCAGACCAAAATGAAGGTTAAATACACAAATGAAGAAGCAAACAAATGAAAAAGTAATGGGAGTTTATTAATACCCTTGTCTGGTCACACAACACTTCCTGTTCACTGATTCCCTGTGTAATGTCCAGGAATAAATGGGACTAGTTGACGCTGCGTAGTGATTAGAGATCGAAGTGCAGTCTGACTGGGGTACAAGCATGCGCAGCAGCAGAGTGTGGACAGAAGCAGCGGTGACTGTGTATGTTCCTGACTCGACTCTTATTAAAAGTTCAGAAACAGAAACAACATCAGACTGCTCATTGAACATTAAACCCTGGATACGCAGGGATTTATGTTGAGTCCGAACTTTCAAGCTTTTGAAAAACTTTATAACAAGTGGTGCCAGGCACAACCAACCCCACCCCTTGCAAACGTTTTACCTGATTTGCCCTATCTCTTATCATTGGGAAAACACATTTTTGGTGACCTTGACCTTGACCTTTGACCGACATTCACCAAAATTTAATGGGATCTATTCTGGACCACCTCGCACCTTTCCTGAAAATTTCATGGAAATTGGTCCAGTAGTCTTTGAGTAAGGTTGCTGACAAACAAACAAACAGACAAAAAAAAAAGAACCAAAAACAATACTCTCACCTCCCCTTCAGGGGGCAGGGTAAAAAGTTGTAAAAAATGCAAAAGTTGAGAGAAAGGTATGTGTAAAGAGCATGTATGTGAAATTTGAAAAAAATCAGGTGACTAGTGTCTGAGAAATGGGTTGGACAAATGTTCTAAGTTGAAATTTTCAAATATTTAAAAGAAAAAAAAAATCCAAAAATTTTAATTCAGCCACTGCACCTCTCCTACTGCTAAAAAAACATGTGTGTGAAATTTAAAAAGAATCGGGTGACAAGTGTCCGAGAAATCGGTTGGACAAAAATCCCGGATGGATGGACACGCTGGTATATCTTTATACCCTCTGAGGTGGGCGGGTGTAATAATAATACATGGAGTGTAGGATTATTTAAAGAGCAGTGTGACATTTGTTTTTCTTTTTTGGTTGACTTATTTCTTTCAAGATACTAGAGTGTGTTGTTTAAATTGGTCATTTCTTTTGCCTACTTATGTTTGAAATATCTATCTATCTAATCTGAGTTGAGATCAGCTGCTGTCAGTCAACTACTGATATGTGGGCTGATCTCAATGCCAGCCTGCATCAGATGACTATTCTGTCCATCCTGTGGCTAATCTCATTCAGGACGGCATATTTAAACTGCTAGGCTGTCACTGCTGCTTCAGCTGCACCTCTTCACAACCCACCTCCACCTTTTCATTCTGTATCTGATTTAATCCATGTCACGTGTTGTCACTGATGCCTGTTCTGTTCCCTTTCAGGGGTCTTGTTGCTGCTCTCACAGAAGCAGCTGTTCTGTACATAATGGAACGGAACGAAACAGAACAGAACGGAACATAACAGCCAAATATAGCGTGTTCAGACAGAGTACTTTATTTGATAAATATGTATGTAATTTTATGTGAAAGTATATGTGATCATAGGTTTTGGAGACTGTTACTGTAGAAAAGAGTTGGAAAAAGGTTTTTTAATCACTTTGACTCGCATTTGATGTTGACATATATATTCAACAGGATTCCTACAGGTTTCTACAAGTTAAATTTAAGACTTTTTAAGACTTTTTTTAAGACTACTTAGAACAGAATTTAATGCACATTTCACAGCCATACTGACAAAAATTTGTGACTTTCTGTGTTGGGTTGAATATTCTGTGATCATTCCTGCAAAGTTATTAGTAATTGGTTCCTAATATTAATATAAATTGTCAGGTTGGAACAGGTGGAACTGAGTCGACTAACGGTATTTCTTTTGCAGTTTGGACATTTCCCAGCTACATTTAAACACAGTTCAGCAAACAGGTTTATGGCAACATAACTTAAGACCAACCATATCAAATTTAATACCTTTTAAAGACTTTTTTTAGGTATTAAATGCAGATTTGGACATCCAAGACTTTTAAGACTTTTTAAGACCCCATGGGAACCCTGATTCAACTTTGTGTTTACATCAAGCAACATATGAGCAGCTGCTCATAAACTACATAAACCCAACGTACTACAACGAAAGAGCAAAAACCAACGAATATAAAAAAAAAAAAAACCTTGAAAATTCACTTCACATGTCTGTGTTTTATGCAGCGTATTCACACAGCACACAATTTTCCCTCATATTTACTGATATTATTCCCCAGTTCTGATGTCAAGGCTCATCGCTTACAGAAAAAAAAAAAACCTTATCATTTCTATCATGCAGGTCAGCCATCTCATAATTTTTTGATATTATTCCCATTCCTGATGGATTTCCGTTTGCTCTTTCAGTGAATATATGCTATATTACAACATAATCCTATTGTATTTCCACCTAAAAAACTTTCAAAATTTGCCGTAATCATCTCTAGCCAGCCTCCATAGTCTTCAACAAGGAAATAAGTTGAATAGATCGGTGGCAGGAGGAAAAATTGTTACAAATCACACCAGATCACAGAAATGCAAATTCACATTGAGCTAATACTACCACAGAACATGTGTTTTTGCTGAAATAGGGCAGGTAATTTACAGACATGGCCGATTTGCACAGAATTAAGATGACAGAACACCAAGTTGCCAGAGGTCCACAGGTTATAGTACTTCTGTGTCAAATGGGCTGAAGTCGATCAACATTTGCTAAGTCAAGAGAAAGAATTATGATGATTTTATGTGCAAAACAATCAATCCCTATATACAAGAGAAACTGAAACTATTACTGAAAAAAGTACTGCAAGTTGAGAGTGTTGGTTCTTCTGTCGTTTCTACAGCTGCATTATGATGTGAATTGAAGTGTAAACGAGACCAGGGGTGTCAAACTCATTTCAGTTCAGGTTCCAGATTCAGCCCGATATGATCAGAAGTGGGCTGGACCAGTAAAATAATAACAGAGAAAAAAGCAAAATTACATTACATCAACAAAAGTTTCCTTAAAACGTGAATAACGTGAAAAACCTGAAATTTCTTAGGAAAAATAAGTGCAATTTTAACAATATCATGCCTCAGTTTATCATTTATGATGGATCTACAAATATATAAAACATTTAATAATAGGCAGAATATTGTTAAAATATACTTAATTCTCTTAAGACATTTCAGGATGTTCATATTTGTTCAAGTTATTCACATTTTGTGTGAAAGTATAGTTTGTAAATATCCACATTTTCATGTAATTTTACTTTTTGCACTAAAACAAAGACTTAAATATTGGAGTTGTCATTATTTATATGTTATGAGACGAAAATCTCAGATTAAAATTGAGAGTTATTATGTTAAAAACTGAGAAAACTGAAGAAAAAGTGACTTTTTCAATGACTGAACATAAACCAAGTGTCTGTCATTGATCCAACTCCATGGGTTTTATTAGTGAATCAATGTTGTTGAAAATGACGTTGTTTTCGCATTCACTACGGAGCCTCTGAATGTCCAAATGGGTCATATCTGATAACCAAGAAAAGATGAAAAACTGCATTTTACACCAATTACTTACATGTATTGATAGGATTAGTGGGTCAGACATTATTAAACATATTAGACCAGTAGATGATTTTGATCACCAGTGGCTGTTTGGCTCTTTATGGGTTAACTTGTATACGTGCAGGAAAACACTGTCGAGTACTGGGGAGAAATCCAGGTGTGTTAATCTGATTTCTCATAATCAGATTACTGCTGTTATCGAACTGTACTGTTTACATGATCATTTGAGTAATGTGATAACTCTAGAAATCAGATAATGATCAGAGTATCGGTGTATGTGTGTGTAAACGGGCTCGGTGTTACGTTTACAGGTACATCTCATTTGACCACAGCCTCCACCTCTCAACAGATCAACAGACTCAGCTCCAAGATCCTCAGAGACATTTTTCTAGTATTACAGTATTATATAACTGCCATTATATGATGCATACTATATATTCTGTTTACATCATTAGTGCACCATCTGGGTTTTAGAACTCGCACCATAATATGGAGCTTATTTCTGCACTGTAGACATTTTTAAACCCAGGTTAAAAACATTTCTATTCTCATGTGCTTATAATGCATCATATTTGTAATTTAAATTTCTTGTTTTAATTGTTTTAAGTAACTTTTATATTATATTATTTTGTTTTATTATAATCAAATGAACCTTCTTTTAATTATATTTGTAAAAATGCCTTATCTTATATTGTTTAAAGACTGTTTTATTTTCCTCTGGATTTCACTTTATTTATACAAAGCAAATTGAATTGTTGGTGTGCGAAATGTGCAATATAAATAAACAGTCATAATCCAGTCACATATTATTTGTATTTTCAGGTTTAATGATGCCTGTTATGTAACATGTAATGATTATGTGATGCAGTGAGAACCTACTTGGAGCTTGAAGAAAGGAACATGTGTTGTCACAGTCACATCAATAGGATCCACAGGCAGCGTGGTGATCAGATTACTGGCAGCCTACAAATATCAAGGAGACAAATGGCATTATTTGCTGAATTGAAAACCAACTGGGGCATCGATAGAGGGAAAGATTTAATCAAAGTGGTGGAAATGTGGTTGTTTGATTCAACGCTGATTCCTCTTTTATTAAATCAAAGATGTCTTTGAGGAGGGAATAATGAATGGGAAAGGTTTTATGTGCATGCCAATAACCAGCAATTTCTTTTCACTGAGTTTCACCTTCAGTATGTCATTTAGGTAGTTGGAGGTTTACATTTAAAAGTGTTTTAACAAGAGAAACTGATTGGCAAAGATAGAATCAAAGTGTCTTACTAAAAGGCTACTGATTACATTATTTGACATTAATGTGCCAGTATATTTGAAACATTATTTGCAACTTTAATCGGCAGGAAGTTTAAAAAAAAAAGGGTCACCTTAATTAGACTGTCTAACTCACAGGAGTCAAACATATGGCCCATGGGTCAAAACCGGCCCGCCAAAGGGAAGAATCCGGCCCACGGGATGAATTTGTAAAATGCAAACATCACACTGAAGATATTAACAACCAGTGGTGTTAAAATCTTTTTAGTTCAGGTTCCACATAATGTGATCTAAAGTGGGTCAAACCAGTAAAATACTACACTGGTCTACAAGTAAAATGCTTCCAGAATAAACTTTGTGAAATTTTACCACATGTGGGTCACTGATAAGGTAAAATCAAGTCAAAAGTGCTGGTTGGCTGAAGTTTCCAAGATACAACCTTGGGACAAAATGTGAAATTTGAGAATTAACTCAAAAGGAATGTTTGTCTCAGAGTGACCAGATCTACTTCAAAACACTGTCTGCACATTCCAATACATTCACTTGACAGGTTCTATCTAGTGGGAGATTTATAAATCTATTCTATAAATGTGCATAAATCAGTATATATGTGTAATAACACTTATCATTTACCTTTAAAACATCAGCAAACCAGCACTTTTGTCATTTGTTTTCTGATTAATCTTATTAAAATACGTAACATTTAGCAAATTTAATCTCTGTGGCAGATAATTTCCAGAAAAAAACTGTAGACCAGTGCTATCAAAATAACCTATCAACAATTATAACTCCAAAGCTTTCTCTTTGCTTTAGTGCAAAAATGTGTATATATGTATATAGTCTGTATATATATATTTTTTTATTACTATTATTATTTCTTATTTTATATTGTTTGTTTTTTGCACTATCTTTATACATGTACAATTTTTTCTTGCACTTCATTCTGTTGTTGCCTTGACTGTTGAATTTCTATGTTGTGGGATCAGTAAAGTCTAATCTAATCAATGTAAAAAGTAAATTTCCATAAAAATGTTGATATTTACAAATTATATTTTTACACAAAATGCGAATAACCTGAACAATTATGAACAAGCTGAAATGTCTTAAGAGAAGTTAGTGTAATTTTAATAATATTCTGCATGTTACTAAATGTTTTGTGTATTTGTAGATCCACTGCGATCTGTATGTTTAATACACATGTAAATGATAAACTAAGGCATAATATTGCAAAAATTGCACTTATTTTTCTTAAGACCTTTTTTTTTTTTTTTTTTTTACTTTATTTGTTAGGGACCATGTGCAATTTTAAACATAAATGTTACCATTTGATGCATTGCACCAAAGTTAGCCTTTAGCTAATTAACAGCTGCAGTTGTCTAGCAGGGCACAATAAAAACGAAAAGACATACAGACAGATAATAGATAGTACTTAAAGACAAATACCCCCTCCACACACACACAAACACATTTTGTAAGTACCATGAGAAAAGACAAAAAAAAAAGTTAAATACAGAGTTAAGTCAGTGATTGCAGGTTTGAGTGGTTCTCAGATAAGTTTTTAGTTGGGATTTGAAACCATTTATGGAGTTGGAATGTCAGCTGTTATTGCATTCCACTGTGTAGTGGCTTTGAAAGAAAAAGGTTATGCGGCAAAAAGGTTGATTACAGTTATAAATAGAAGCTATTCTGGTGGATCTTATAGAACTAGCAGGATGATAGCAGACAAAATCCAATAGGTTGTTCATGTCATTCACATTTTTGACTCTTTAAAACGTGTCCTCGCTGACACACCCTGTGCATATGTAGTTTGGATGGCTGTAACTTTTTTGGTGTTTGTGCAATGGTTTCTGAAACCTGCAATGTTGTTCTTCATAAGTTTTATTGGGTCATTACGGTAATTTCACTCATGCCTGTACTAGAAGCTGGAGAAGCTGTTTTAACAGTATTATAACATGCAGTATATTGTAAATAACTGCTAGATTTTGAAAGATCTAAGTGCTCTGGAAAAGTGGGCATATTTTCTAACCTTTTTATAGTCAAAATAAGAAAAAAAAAGTCTAGACCGGCCATTTTAGGCTTAGGGTTTAAAAGTTTAAGGACACTTTGTAGATGTAAACACTATCATAATGTAATTTTACTTTTTTCTCTGATATTATTTTACTGGTCCAGCCCACTTCAGATCACACTGGACTGAAGTAAAATGACTTTGACACCCCTGACTGAAGTGAAGGCATTTATTATATATACTCACCAGGGGGTCATCCTCTTCAGAGAAAGTGGGGAATGAAAATGAAAAGACTTTATCAGGCGAGACCTTCAGACCACGTGGCTTCACCTCTTCGTCATCTAAGGCCAAAATATAAAGGTCAGAGCATATTAAAAAAAATCTTATTCAGATGTTAATTTCTAATGGTCAGTAGGAAATGCTGCAATAATAAATGTACAATAAAACATAAACAGAACCAGAAATAGCCCTGTTTCTGAGGTATCCACGTATGTTCCAGGAACCTCATAATAACCTGAGGGGATTTCAATTCAATTCTACCTTTAGCAATAAATCAATTAAGCGTGCGTTATTTCATTGGCATAATGAGGTTATTTCTGATTCAGGAAATCATCGGATCATCAGGACCTTTCTGTACAGAGGGGAGCTTCTTCATATTGTCAGACAGTTTCCTCAAACACGTCAGCCTTCGCTTCATCCGGCACCGAATTACAACCTGGAGGGGAAAAGAGAAGGTGAGGCTGCACAGTCCCAACCACCGGTCATTTTCACCCATTCTGATGTAATATCTGTCATGCTGCTTATTCCAACTGTAGGCTGAACATTTTCAACTATATTTGCTTTGCTGGAGAAACACAGACTGATTGTTTAGTAGAATTACAATTTCGGTTAAAAGATAACAGGAAAAGATGAAACTGCTGCATTTAGGCTGAGCTTTCAGTCCAAAATGGCAGAAATGTACCTCTGTATGGTAATATATTAACTATAAGTCAATTTTCTTGAATGCATTAACACTTTACTGCACCACATTGTGTAATTGTTTTCTAAACATATATTGTACAGTTTTATGAATGTGATTTGTATTGTATTGATGCTGATGTATCCTGTTTTTAGGGTGACTCTCTAACATCTGTCCAGGGACAGCAGATGAAAAATAGCCATTAGGCTAACTCTGGTAAATTTACAGTAATGTTGATGATTGTACATTGTCCCTATTATATAAACAAATAAAATTAATTTAATTAAATGTGGAACATGAAGTAAAATGATTGTTAATATCTTCAATGTAATTTTTGCATTTCACAAATTCCTCCCACGGGCCGGATTGGACCCTTTGGCAGGTTGGTTTTGGCCCGCGAACCATATGTTTCACACCCATGGTATGACTGATCAAATCATACCGTTTTATCTTAAAAATATAAGTACAATGCAATCCTAAGATAGCGTTGCAACTGTAATATTTCTGTAAAGTCTAGGAATAGAAACTGTACATTTATATAGAATGATATCATAAGAAAAAGTATGTACATGCTGTTCATTTAAAATGGCCACATGAGAATATTGAGCTTTTACTAGAATGCACCATCCCCTGGAAAATGGACCATACTGTACAGAATATTATACATTTAGTGCAGGGGATTTACACATGGCTGCACTGAAGGGGCAACACCAGAGGGACTACACTGTTGTCCTGAGGGAGGAGGAGCGTGTGTGGTTGTGTGTTTGTGTGACTTGTTTGTAGATCTAAGCAAATATTCATGCATGTGTGTGTTTTTTACCTCGGTGGATTCACCGTACATGTGGACTGTACCTTGCGTGCTGCCTGCTGGAAGCGTTTGAGGGCTCTTTCTCTCACCTCCCACTGAAAACTAGGATAAAACTGGAAAGACGGGGCTCCCTCAGGGGCCTGGAAGAAGTTAAAAAGACATTTATCGCTTGCTTTCACACACTCATTTAGCAACATTACTCTAAGTGCATATAAAAAAACAGACAACTTGGAAAGGTCTCAGCTTAGAGTACTTACAGTGGGAGTGTAAAAATGAATTTGAGATTTAATTTAATTGATTTTCGACTTGTGTGTTTGTGTTTCATTTTATTACAAAGACCTGCGTGAAATGTAAAACTTTAAAGCTTATCTGGGAAACTTGCAAACTGAATTTTGGAAACCAGACTCTTACCTGTCCTGCTTCATAAATCACCCGCTTGGAGAAAAGTCTTGTTTTATCAGAGGCAAACTCTTCTTCCAGCCTTTCTTCTCCTGTTTTCACCTTTAAAGCAACAAAAATCAGTTACAAATTTATATATATATATATATATATATATATATATATATACACACACACAGATAGACTGACAGAGAAGAGAAGAGAAGAGAAGAGAAGAG
>JAPQRP010000014.1:14197608-14227526 GCA_037367295.1 Apogon hyalosoma
ATATATACTGTGCATATTATAGTATACATTACTACATTTTCATTATTATTATTATTCCTACTTTATTATTTCCACTAGTATGTTGCACTTTTTTGTTATAATTATTGTTATTACTATTTTCTTTCCTTTTTGTCTTGTAATATTTCTTATACGTGTACATTCGGTGTTGTGCTGCTACTAGAACCTTAATTTCCTGAGGGCTCTGCCAACCCATAAAGACCCAAATATCCACCAATGACCAAAATCATCTACTGATAGGAATTTTTTTCTTTTTTTATCTTCTACAATATTGATTCACCAGTAAAACCCATGGAGTTGGGTTAATGACAGCAGATGGACACAGTTATTTTATGTTCATTTAATGATAGATTTGACTAAAAAAGGTAGTTTTTCTTCACTTTTCTGTTTTTGACATAATAACCCACAAATATATTCTTAGTATAATGATTAAAGTACATGATCAGTAAACTGAATATTGGAAAATACCTGATTTTCACTGGAAAAATGCAAAAATACAGAGGATAATATTATGATAAATGGCGCTATATTACTTTAAAACTGGGTCTTCATGGGTTAATGAGGTTCCATCTAATCTAATCTAATCTGATCTAATCTAATCTAATCTAACTGTGACAGAACTGTGCAAAGTAGCATATGTAAAAAAGTTTAATCAATTTACATAAAAGACATATTCTAGCAACAAATTGATGCAAAAATAAAATTACTGGACAAAAATGGCACAGTTTTTTGTTCAGTTTTTGTTCACTTTCTTTTCCATCAGGGGGTGGACAAAATAACCGAGCCATTTTTGTTATTAAATCCTGTTTTTTTTTTTTTTTTTTTTTTTTAGAAGAAGAATCTTAAATGGCTCTTCACTGGGTGTTTACATAATCTAATGATACACAGCACAGACATCACCTCTCCACTGTGTAACATCTTCACTAACTCTAGCCTCTAAATGACCAGAGTGTTGACTTAACACCTCACTGACACTTTGTAAACGAGACCTTAATGTTATAAAGCACAAGATTTACAGCAGGATTTCTTTTATTAGGGAGCATCAGATTGATTAGATTACTGGAAATGCGACACAGGCAGTGTCATTTACAAATTAAAATGAACAACTGTTTATTTAATATCAGTATCTGCCAAATAAGTCATTCAGGGGACGTTGGAAACAACTCTACTGAGTTGAAGCAGGAAAACACAGACTCCATTATATATTTCTTAATATTTAATTAGGACATACTGTATCTCATCTTTTATTTGATTCCACTGCAGGCAACAACAAATACAAAGAGAATGTTTTATATGCTAAACATCTATCAGGAAGCATATCTATCTTGATATCTGTGAGCCAGCTACTTTCATGAATTATTAACTTTTAGCCAAGATAACACCAAGACAGTGCAGTGGATGGAGCTTCTGCTATGTGATGGATAGCACCATGTTTCTCATGGGAAAAGTATTCAACATTAGGCTTATGCTGGCTTGAAAACAAAGGGGAGTTAGCACGTAAATAGCACCAAGGCCATGCTCAGCAGGAGTCCAGTGGGTGCATGTTTTCACTCCTAAAGAGGCTGCAAGATGGACTGATAGTGTAACAATCTCAGGGGGAATCAAGGCACTCAATGGTTTATGCACATGTAAAAATACAAGAATAACAAAATAACAATTAACCCATAAAGACCCAAACATCCACTGGTGTCCAATCTTATCAATCCATGTGAATAATTGTTGTTAAATACAGTTTGTCATCTTTCCATGGTCATCAGATATGACCCATTTGGACGTTCAGAGGCTCCATAGTGAATGTGGAAACACCGTCATCTTCTACAACATTGATTCACCAGAAAACCCATGGACTTTGATAAATGGCAGTGGATGGAAACACTTAGTTTATGTTCAGTTTATGATAGATTTGCTGAAAAAGTCTCAGTCTCTCAACGTAAAGTGAAGAAGTTAATATTACAATAAATGGTGATAAATCACTGAAGAAAGGTTAAATATAGAGAAACAGTAATTTAGGAACTATCATCAAAGTAGCACTGGGTCTTTATGGGTTAAATAATGAGGCCAAAGAGATAGACCAAGACCAAGAGATAGTAATATTCATCCTGATAATAAAGAAAATCTAATATTTATTATTAAATAAATGAACCCAGTTGAAGGGTCTGGGTTCAAATCAAACCTAGTTCATTTGCTGTCTGTCATCCCACATCTACCCCCTGCCTTTTCTTGCCCATCTTTACACTCCGACTATCCAAATAAAGCATAAATGCCTCAGAACAACAAGCAGCCAAGTAGTAATGGTAATAACTTCCTCAACAGAATGAATATACTGTAATGAAAAATAAATTTAATTTGCTAGTGAAAGAACCTAAACGGTGCTTCTAGATAAACTGTGCTGCCCCTACTAGTATAACTCTAATACACACCTTTGATGCAGTAACTTTTGCTTTTTTAGCTGCAATTTTGGGAGTTCGGGGATTATTACAACTTCCTATCAACATCTACATGTGTTATGTCTCCATGATTGCACGGGTGTAGCCCTGACATTGGCCTATTGTTCATTTTTGACTTCCTCTGTTTATTTTTTCTTATTTTGTTTTGGTGTATTTCATCTTATGCAGCTTTCTGTGACTGAAAGTCCAAACCATCCAAGCCAAGCATTTCCACTATGTAAACACTCTGAAATATGCCAACGTTTAACTGGTCTGTACCGTGGTCCAGTAGATATACATAACACAGGTTCCATGTTTTAACAACTATATATTCAATTATTTACATACCTAATGCCTAAATAAGGGGTGGAGCTCCCAGTGATGGTGCACAGGAAGGGTTTGGTGTTAAACTGTGAGATGATGATCTGAAGGGTGACCTGAGACGTCTCATACTGTACTGGAGTGAAGGTTACCATAATGTTTACCTCACCACAGGCTGGTATCACACCTATAACAACAAAATAAATGAGACCATAGAGAATAAAGTTTAGATTCACCAACTGTGGTAGAACAATCTGTTAGACTCTGGAGTTATAATTAGAGTAATTGCCTTGTAAGTAAAAAGAACTTCCAAGATGCAGCTGACTTAAAACTAAATGGAAAACCATCTGTGAAGATTACTTCTCTTCATATATACATCGACACAGTTAATGAGTTAAATGTCCTTAAACAATGCAAATTCAGAGAGTATTTCCAAAATAAGAAGCTCAGTTGTATCTTGTACTGAGTGGAGGCTTTAATTCAAATAACAAGTGCTAGTTCCGCCATGTGTTATGATGTTTCCCAGACCATGAATGCTGTTTAGTGTCAGCGTGGGGAAATGTGTGGAAACTCGAGGCACACTTCTAGTTCTGTGGGGAGTTATTTCATATACAGCACATGCCGTTCTAAGTTTGGAGAAGACACAGTGTGCCTGCTCTCTTGATGGGTTATGTTTTAACTCAAACAGCCAAAAGACAATGACTGAAAAACATCATTTGTACATGTATACTGCATCATAGTTAAGACAAGAGAAGAAAATGCAACAAAAAACAAAAAAAAAGCATACATCATAGAATAAGCAGTGCTGACTTCCGTTTTTAGTGTAATAAATGAATTCTGAAGTTCCTACCTATGAGAGGGTGGATGGAGAAGGCCTCACTGGGCTGGATGACAAATACCTGGAACTCAAAGTCAATGGGGCAGCTGCATCTCAGAGGAATAGCATGACTAACGCTACAGACCATAGAAAGAAAAGATGAGATTATTTTTTTATGATTTGACACCAAAGAGTGAATGGAAGCATGGTCAGTTGTATGGAAGAATACAAAGAGACAGACAATCCCTCAGGCAGATATGAGGTCAAAAACCAATCCATCACGGATCTCAAAGCACACACACACCTTTGTCCAAGTGGTATGGCTGGGAGGTCGATATGAGGAGGGATGTGCAGGTCATCGATGACAGGGTAAGCATGAACTGGAATTAACAGGTTCTCCTCTCCCTTGGAAGTGGCGTAGGTGGGTTGAATGAGCAAGACAAAAGAAAAAAGCATGAGAGAGAAGATAAGAAAGGGGAAGTAACAGAGATAAAAGCGTTTTCCAAGCAAACACAAGAAAGCACCACAATCGGCAGAAGAGATACGTTACAGCAGTTAAGAAGTGTTCTATGATGTTTGACAGTTTGCTGATGTGAACGATCAGTCACTTAAACATGGCACAAGCTTCTACAAATGATCTAGAATGAGGATTGTATTTACATGGAGGGAAAGATTATTTTAACCCATAAAGACCCAGTACTACGTTTGTGGCAGTTCCCAAATGATTTTTTTCTAGAGTTAACCTTTCTTAAGTGATTTATCACCATTTATTATAATATCATCCTCTGTATTTTGTGTTTTTTCAGTGGAAATCATGTATTTTCTGATATTTACTGATTTCATGTAAATGTTCATAAAAACTCAGAGAAAAGTTGAGGGTTATTATATCAAAAATAGAGAAACCTGAAGAAAAAGGGACTTTTTCAGTAATATATATCAATAACTGAACATAAACCCAATGTGTTCATCCACTGTCATTTATCAAACTCCATGGGTTTTACTGGTGAATCAATGTTGTAGAAGATGACAGTGTTTCCACAGTAATTACGGAGCCTCTGAACGTCCAAATGGGTCATATCTGATGACCATGAAAAGACAACAAGCTGCATTTTATACCACTTACATAGATGTATTAATAGGATTAAAGGATCAGCAGTTATTTAACTTATTATATCAGTAAATGATTTTGGTCACTTGGGTCTTTATGGGTTTAAAAAATTGGCTCCTCACCTTGCAGTGAACCCGAATGCAGTCATAGAAGTACCGCCACTCATCAGGACAGAATTGGACCTTGACTGTATAGGCAAGGCCTGGAATGAGTCGATACTTAAGAGAAAACAGATAGAAAAGGCTTGAATCATCAGAAATAACAATTAAACCAAAGAGAATAAGAACCGTAAACTTCATTTGGGTCAGCAATTTGTAATGAAAAAAGTACCTTTTTGGTATAAGATGTTTGGAAGTGCTTGGTTTGAGTGGGAATGATGTGAATATTCATTACTTCAGATGAGATGTTGATTAGTTTCTGAGGGAGAGGAAGAGAAGAAAAAGGAATAATTCATTTCCATCCAATCATGTGCACTTGAAAAAAAACATACTTCCATGCTTCATCAAGCATATAGTGGCTGAAATCACCACCCATTCAAACTAATTCAGTCAAGTACACAGGGAAAATCATGCCCAATGCTTTACCATTCTGTGTCTGTGTGCACAGGATGGATTACAAATGACTAGGCACTGAAAGCATAAGGTCTGGTCTTAAATGCTAAAAGTTGGAGAATTATGAGAAGCATAGCTCAAACCCCATAAAGTTCACTTCCATTAAGGCAGAGCATCAAATGGCCTTGACAGCAACCTTACCTTACAGTTAGTCCAGTTATTTTCCAATGCAATACTCACCCAAACCCAGTGCAATAATCACACCCATGCACCTGGTTTGTAATTTGACCTTGTATATTTCCTTTTATTACCTGTATATATCCTTATGTGTTACACATATTTCTTATCTATAGTATAGAGTTAGCTATTGGTATATTTTAGAAGTAATTAGTAGTATTTTAATAGTATTTGCATATTTAATGTTTTATCTCTGTAGTTTTTGTGTATTGCCAATATTTCTCAGTATTTTGTGTAAAATTTTTAACCCAACCCCAAAGGGGAGGTAAGGGGTATTGTTTTTGGTTCAGTTTGTTTCTTTGTTAACACTTTAGCAGCAAAACTATTGGTTGAATTCATACGAAACTGGGTTTATAGATTGCCAGTTACCCAGAATAGATGTCATTACATTTTAGGAAAAGTAGGTCAAAGTTCAGGTTTTCTATGAATTTTTCAAATCTTTTTTTCCCCCATGTACTTATAATGGGTGAAATTTCAATCCAATTTACTTCAAACTTGGAACACATATAGAGGCAATTGATATGCTGACATCAGCACATGCATAGACATGATGACATCTGCTAGATCGATGCCAAAATAAGCAACAATGCATGTGAGGGGTGGGGTTTGTTGTGCCTGGCACCACTTATTCAATCTTTTTGCGATTTAAGTATTTGCTGCTAAACAGATTTCCATTGTTCCTATAACAATGACAATGAATACTGTATCTATTCTATTCTACTCTATGCTATTCTATTCCAATATAGAAATCATAAATATAGTGTGGATGGATTTTTACATTATAGTTTGGTATTGATAGTGAATTTGGGAGTGATTGCAGTCTTTAAAAGATAAACAGTAAATGAAAAGTGTTAATATTAAATTGGCAATGCTTACCAACATCTTAAGGTAGTCCTTGTCCAACTCAAATCCACTGAAGTGGACTTCTGCAGGCTCTGCTTGGATCAAGCTGTTGCTTTTCAATTTAGCATAGACTTCTATAAGAAAAAAGCATTAACAAACTCATCATACTCAAGAGCGTTTATTGAAATGAGGCTGTGCTGACTGTAAAAAGAAAAAGACAGTACT
Organism: Apogon hyalosoma; assembly: GCA_037367295.1. Lineage (NCBI taxonomy): Eukaryota > Metazoa > Chordata > Actinopteri > Kurtiformes > Apogonidae > Apogon > Apogon hyalosoma. The sequence goes on from JAPQRP010000014.1 coordinate 14,204,155, forward strand.
AATGAATTCTATTGGGGGGATTCAGAGTTTCTAGTTAACATGTACTTGATTCCAGTAGATGATTGGGGATGCTGGCTCTGCTCCTGTTTTCCTCTACCAGCGGGTTCAGGGGCAGAGGAGTCCCCCTCCTGAGGGGCTCTGAAAACATCTGCGGGGCAGAGCAGGTCACCTCCATCTTGGCAAAGATTCAGCTCTGGTCCCCCCTGAGAGAAATGACAGAAGGATGGAGAACATTTAAGGAGAAAGAAACATTTTGACAAATATTGTTTGTTACCCCAGACTGTAAATCACAACAGAAAAGCAAGATTATAGAAAAGGCTGTAATTGTTTACTCAATGCATTTAATTTACATAATTTACAGTGATAAGATACAAGTAATTCACTTTGCTTGTGAAACGTTGTGCCGGCCACATCCTGATCCATTAAGTAATCAGTGTGTATTTTCATAGTTTCATTTATATGAGAGCAGCTAGTTCATAAAGTACTTCTGTCTCTAAAAACTGCAGTTACGTCATCATTTTGTAGTAACACCAGTATCTATGTGCTAATAATTAAGTGTGTAACAAAAGCTATCAGTAGTAATATGTAGCTTAGCCACGGTAACTCCATTGTTTAGTCCATTTATGTTAGCTACATTGCGTTAGTTGTATCGGCTTCATCGTGAAACTCTCGTGAACAATGAAAGGACTTACTTATGTAATGTCCGCCTGTTGCCTTAAACTGTATACATAAGTACACAGTTTCTACAGTGCTCTATCTTTTCTGTCATAAAAGCACTGAGACTGAACATTGCTTCTTGCTGTTGCTGAAAAGACATTACCATCAAACACTGTCGTTACTATAGCGACACCGGTGCTCTCAATGGGCGGGATAAAGACCTATACACAAATACAATTGGTTACCTCCGATGCCAATTAAACTATGTGAAGGTCCTGAAAGTGACGCCTACAACTGGCTACTTTCCCTTCAAAATAAAACCTATCTCTACAAATGTGCTAATTATGACATTTCATACTAAATATTTACTGGTTTTAAATGTGCATACTCTGATAAATTTGCTTTTTTTTAACTTTATTTTAATGTGTAAGTATGTTGAATAAACAGAAAAATCACCTATTTTTAAGTGTGCCCAAAATTAAATATCTTATTTTGAAAGTCACAAAAGAAAGCTTAACATATTATGGCCACCTTGATACCGACGCTCTTCAAGGGTCCTGATGAGTACTGTGCATACTTTATCAGCATTGGGGACAGATCAATGTTTGATTTTCAGACTTCATAAATTTGCTGCATGACAGCATGCTTCCTTTTCATTCAAACCATATCTGTGACCGGAGGCTTGAATCTACTAATCTATAAAGAAAACGGAATTTGTCTGACAAAATGAAAAAGGTTGGACTTATTGGAGTGCTGCTATTACCCCAGGTGAGAAAAGAAACGTATGTTATCTATAAATCTGAAGGAAAATGTTCCTTATTGCTTCCTTTTTTGCAGGTAAAATCGTCAACAGGTTGTCATCCTCATGTAAATCTGGTTAAAGAGGAAGAGAGGTGCATGAAAGAACAACTTTTTAATACAGATAAAGCAACAAGTGAGTTGATGTTACATTTAAATTGTTTTTCAGTGATATGTTTTCTGATCATTATTCAAAATGTATAAAAAAAAATTGTTCATTCTTGCTAAATTAAAAAAAAAAAAATACAAACAACTTTTAGTGCTTGGGATCAGACGCCTTGAAACTTTAAAACTGTAAGGTAATGATCTGGTGACATCTAGTGGATCTACACAGTAATGCAGCATAAAATGTAAGGAGCACAACTGTAAAGGATTAGAAAGATTTGCATATTAGGTTCCATTTCTGCCATGGAATTGTTATAGAAACAGAATTTTTTGCTTATTTATTCTATTGAAAATGGATTCAGACTGTACAGGATGGTGGGATGACCTGAATTGCTGGCCTCCTGCTTTTCCTGGGGAAACTATCTCTCAGCCGTGTCCAGACTTTTTCAATTCAGATGGTAAGCGAACACACACACACACACACACACACACACACGCACACACACACACACACACACACATATGCACCTACAATGACGCATGTATACCATCACACTCCCATTATCTAAACTGTGTTGTACTGGTTAATTATTTGCCTGGTGGCTAATTTGTTTTCATGGGGAACAGAGAAAGTGTCTATTTATCCAAATAAAGGGCCATAAAACCCTTGTGTACATAGACACAGAGGAACACAGTGGAGTGTGAAGTTTATGTTGGGAGATGGAACTGATAAGTTTATAACAAATTTACCCATAAGGACCCAGTGTGACATTTGTGTCCATTCTCAAATTAATTTTTCTCTATATTTAACCATCTTTAAGTGATTCATCACCATTTATTGTAATATTATCTTCTGAATTTTGTGTTTTTTCGGTGTAAATTGTATTTTCCTATATCTAATTTGCTAATCATATAAATGTTCATAAAAGCTCAGAGTAAAGTTGTGGATTATTATATTTAAAAAAAATCGACAAAACTGAAGAAAAAGTGACTTTTTCAGCAAAATGTATCATTAACTGAATATAAACATAAACTAAATGTGTCCATCCACTGTCATGTATACAACTCCATAGATTTTACTGGTTAATCACAGGTTCCCAAAGTGGGGTACTTGAAATTTTTGGGGGAAAATACTTTAAATAAGGCATCTTGTACTGGATACAAAATCAATAATGAGAATTAATGCTGAAATATAAAATACAGTACATTCATATAATAAAATTGACACCCCTGACTTTATTTCATTTAAATATTTATATATTTTTAGATTATTATTATAGTCTGTCATCTTGTTTAAGCTTTGGTAACATTTTAAGAACATTTCTATTTTATATTATTCAAGCTGAGTTTATTTGAGTAATTAAATAATATTTTCTTGTTGATGAAAGGTTCATTTATTCATTCATGACCATTTCATTTATTTTTCTTATCAATGAAAGAAGGCGCTTTTCAGTTTATATTTTGCACAAAATTTGCTTATGAAGATTTGTTATTTTTAATATATTAAAGTTAAATATATGTTCTTTGCTTACGAAGTTTTGAAAATATAAACAGACACCTTTGGGACAGTAACAAATTTTGCCTATTTTTTTTGGATTAGTCCATCAATAGGGATTAAACAGTTTATATCAGTAGATGATTTTGGCAGATGGTGGATGTTTGGGTCTTTATGGGTTAAATAAAGTACAAGTACATTTTTAATTCAACTTTATCTCTATTTATTTTGTATGTATTACAATTAATGTGTATATTTATCCATTAATTTACTTTTATTGATCTTTTTTCTAGCTGGCATACTTTCCTATTTTGTTATTTATTTCATTTTGTCTTATTTTAACTTATTTATTTTCTTATTTCTTAGCTGATTATTGTGTGAAGCACTTTGTGTTGCACTCTGTTTGCATGAAAAGTGCTATATAAATAAAGTTTGACTGATTGATGTACCTGAAAAGAGAAAGTAATTGTCTACACGTTTCATTAATGTATAATTTTCCCGTAAGATGTTTATTTTACGGTGAGATTTCATTGTTATTTCGCAGGCAGAGTGCATCGCAACTGCACAACCGACGGCTGGACAGACCTGCTGGTACCGCATGAAGACGCATGTGGCTACACATTCAATGAGACACTCCACTTTCTGGGAGAGGTTAGTGATGTCCGTGTGTAGCTCATTCGAGTGAGTAGCCAGCCATGACACAATTGATTTTTTTTTTTTTTTTTTAACTCCATAACAACTCAAGCCCAAAATTACCCAAAACACTTTTGGCATTTAATAAGCAGTAGGTTGTGAAATGAATTTATGCATGATCTCACGAAACCTGCATCTAAACCCTGTGGACGGTGCTTTCTTAAGGCTGGATTTCTTATTTAATTGCTTGAGTTGGAGCCTGGCTGAAACATAAAGCCGGGTAGAAATATTGTTAGCAATTTGAATTAAACTAAATCATTTACAGTGCTGCTCTGTTAAACATCTTTCCTCTGGGCTTGTCAAGATGTCAAATTACTTTCTTTGGTATGTTAAGTAATAAATTATTGTTCTTTTTCATTTTTTACAGCCGTCAGAATCCCATTTGTATTTCTCCTATGTGAAGACAATGTACACGGCCGGATACACCCTCTCACTCATCTCTCTCACCATCGCCATCACTATATTCTGTCTATTTAGGTGAGAAATAATATAGATATAATAATCATGTTGAAGTGAACAGTCTCTTAAACATTAACACTGGCGCATTAAAGTACGAATGTGTGACTTTAACTCTAGGAAGCTGCACTGTACCAGGAACTACATTCACATCCAGCTGTTCATCTCCTTCATCCTGAGAGCCATTTTCATCTTCGTCCGGGACTCACTGCTGTTTACTAATGAAGACCTCTACCACTGTGACTACTACCCCGTAGGAAAAAAGAAAATTAACATCTTGATGAAATTAACCTGTAAAATCAGAGGATTTACAACATGAATACACTGGAGAGTCTATAATAATAATAATAATAATAATCATAATCATAATCATAATAATACAGTACACTATATGGACAAAAGTATTGGAACATGTTGAATTCAGGTGTTTCTTTTCTAACAGGGGTCTGGGCTTTATATTGGAATAAATATCATTGCATTGCATTGATTAGCTTTGTTTAAATTGTTATCTTTGTTTCCAAAATGCCTAGGAAATGTTTTTTTTACTTCATTTCTCTAAACACTGATTTTGTTTGTTTTGATTTTTTTTTTTTTTTTTTTTAATCCATGACAATGATTCCAAATGTTCAACCTCTAAATTTCAAAACTATTTTTCATGCTCTGACTGTACACTACCAGTCAAAGTTTGGACTCCCCTTTTTTTTTCTTTATTTTGATGACTATTTACATTGTAAATTCTCACTGAAGGCATCAAAACTATGAATGAACACATGTGGAGTTACGTAGTTTAAAAAAAAAGCGTGACCTAACTCAAAACATGTATTATATTTTAGATTCTTCAAAATAACCACCTTTTGCTTTTATTACTGCTTTGCTTATTCTTGGCTTTCTCTTGATGAGCTTCATGAGTTAATCACCTGAAATGTTTTCCAAAAGTCTTAAAGGAGTTTCTAGTGATGCTGAGAACTTGTTGACCATCTGCGGTCCTTCCCATCTCATTTAAATGAGAAGGTGTGTCCAAACTTTTAACTGGTAGTATAAATAATAATTTTCTACCACAACTAACCATCTACTTTCTTCACCTCTCATTTAACCCATAAAGACCCAAACAATCTACTGAGCTAAACTGTTTAATACCTGTTGACCCACTAATCCTATCAATGCATGTAAAAAAACTGGTGTAAAATGCAGTTTTTCATCTTTTCATGGTCATCAGATGTGACCCATTTGGACGTTCAGAGGCTCCATAGTTACCGTGGAAACACCATCATCTTCTACAACATTGATTCACCAGTAAAACCCATGGAGTTGGATCAGTGAAAGTGGATGGAGACTGTTGTTTTATGTTCAGTTAATGATATATTTGCTGAAAAAGTACATTTTTTTCTTAAATTTTTCCTGTTTTTGATAGAATAACTCTCAAATGTAATATCATTATGATGATTAAAGTACATGATCAGTAAATTAAATATAGGAATATATCTGATTTTCACTGAAAAAAATGCAAAATATAGAGGATAATATTATGATATATGGTATTAAATATAGATTAGTCATTTGGGAACTTTCACAAAAGTCACACTGGGTCTTTATGGGTTAAGAATAAAATTTCCCATAAAACCTTAAGCAAATATGTCGTTCCTATCTCAAATCAGCATGAACAGGACATCTTACAAACTACAGCCATGATGTGTCCTAATACCCAATGTCCATATAGTTTCTAAATATCAGTTAATTTTTTTTAAAATGATGATTAGGAATATATTTTAAGAAAATTGACGCATTATGATTTAATATTATATGTGACTGACTAGTTTTATCATGTTTTCTGGAAATATTCTTCACATAAACATAAAGAACTGCTGTCTCTAAAAACACGCGTCAAAATGAACGTTACTAAACCGGTGTTTTGCCACTAGTTACTTTGGCTCAACATACTTTTACTTGGATGTTTCAGTGTTTCTTGTCTCTTACATATGGCAGGTGGCCTGTAAAGTCGTACTGATGTTTTCCAACTACTCCATCCTGGCGAACTACAGCTGGCTATTGGCCGAGGGTCACTTCCTGTTCACCCTGGTGAGCCGCTCCTTCTTCTCCCTGAAGAAACATCTCACCTGGTACATCATCCTGAGCTGGGGTAAACCAATCACCATTTTAAAAAAGCAATTTAAAGCATTTCGAGACAAATGTGTGTGAATGAACGGAAAAGATCCCGTTGACAGGACTGCCGCTGGTTGTCATCATCTCCTGGGGATGTGCCAAGTATTTCTATGAAGATGAAGGGTAAGGGAATGATCCTCATTTTATTCAGTCATAAATGTGAGGCTTTGACATTTGAGTTATAAAGCGTTTTTTTTTTTATTTCTATACTGAAGATGCTGGGAAACCAGAGGACATGAATGGATTTGGTGGATTCTTCGGGTGCCGGTGCTTCTGACCATAACTGTAATAAATGTAGTAAAACATCTGCATCTGAGCAAACTGTCAAAAACCAAAAGTGTTCACATATTTTAATTTCATTTCAGATTAATCTCATTTTCTTCCTGGGTATTATGAAGATTCTGGTGAGTAAACTCAGGATGCCAGATGCACAGAGGAATGAGTTCAATCAGTACAAGTAAGTATCGAACTGATCATGTTTTGGTATTATTCGGTTATTATGTAAAAGCGGAGCTGGTACTTGTTTATCTAAGCAAAAGTGGTGTGTTTGAGAAGTAAACCAAATGATTTGTTTAGTTTTAAAAAAGGAGTAAAGGGCAACTGGTTATTTGCTTCGTACATAAAGAACAAACAGGAACTAGCAGAAGGTCAGTATTTGCAAATTCCTGTTTCGGTTACATCCTACTGACACTGGACTACGACTGAAATGTGTCCAGTATCCCATGAGGTAAAACAAAAAGTACTTACATCTCTTGAAGGGTCAAACTCAAGGTCAGCAATGTCTACATTTCATTAATCTTCTTCTCCAAAACTACTGGTTGGATTCATTTAAAAAAAAAAAAAAAATGTAGCTTCTTTGGGACAATATCTACAAAGTTTGCTCACATTTTAAAGAAATTTAGATTTTTAATTTTTAAAAATGTGCCTTTACTTATAATGGTCCATATTTTGATAGCATATAAAATGGTAATGGTTAGAGATATCAATATAGTTACAACTGAGCACTGATAAAGAGTCATATATGGACTTTTATTTGGGTCCATGACCTTTGACCTTGAGTGACCTTGAAGGGTCAAACTCAAGGTTACCAATGTCTAGATTTCAACCATCTTCTCTAAAGCTACCAGCCTGATTTATTTCAAATTTTATATGTAGCTTCCTTTGGACAATATCTACATAGTTCAGTTTTGGATTTTTTAGTTATTTTTGAAATATTAAACGTGTCTTTACTTATAATGGTTCACATTTTGATGGCTTATTCCATGGAACTGGTTAGAGATATCAATATATTTACTATTGAGCACTGATAGGAAGTCACACATGGACTTTTATTTCATTGGTTGAGTTCTCCTCCAGTGAAAGTTCCACCCACTTCTCCTGGGAGATCGATCTGCATCCAGACCACAGGCCTCTAACATAGCGGCAGAACCTGACAACCTCACAAATTCAAGTTATATTGATTCTTGATAGAACAGGCCACTGAAATACAGGAACATTGGTCCTATTTTTCAAGTTGTAGTCAAACATACTACACCGGTTGGATTGATACATCCTCACAGCTAATGAACACTAATTATTATTAGTTTTAATGAGGATGTAATGAGGTTTCTGTCTTTCCTCTCTCCAGGAAGCTGATCAAATCCACATTTTTCCTGGTGGCTTTGTTTGGTCTGCAGTACATCGTGTTTGCTTTCTTACCTGTCTCTGTCAGCAGTTCAGTGTTCAGGATTTGGACCTTTGCAGAGCTGGCTCTGTCATCCACACAGGTAAACTGGTATTATGTACTAGCCTCTGACGCACTCAGTATATTAGCTAATACAGTTGCATTCACTGATGTGTGCACTATTTCTCTGTCTCTTTCATGGAAGGGCTTTGTGGTTGCCGTCCTCTACTGTTTCATCAATGGAGAGGTTAGAACTGCTCAGATAATTCAAAACCTTCCTGCTCAGAATTTCAGTGTGAATTATAAAGCTGTGGATCTGTGTTTGAGTGTCATCCCACCTCCCGCTGACCCAGGTACAGCATGAGCTTCAGAGGAGGTGGAAACGGTGGAGGATGACTCAGCACCTCCCGAGTCGGCCGAGGCAGTACCGCGGCTCCATCAGTCAAAGTGGATCTCCTCACACCCAGGTCTCCCTGCTGCCTTGGTCTCCATCTGGCCCAACAAGTGGACTCCCTGTGGATACCGTCCAGATCTGATTCAAGCCTCATTGTTTTCCCCGCGTCTGCACCTGGAGCATATATTTGACCACACTTGTTGTCCTGCAGCTTAACTGTTTATCCCATAAAGACTCAAACATCCAACAGTGACCAAAATCATTAACTAATATAAAAGTTACCTGTGGATTCATTAATTCTATCAATACATTTAAGTAATTGGTGTAAAATACAGTTTGTCGTCTTTTCATGGTCATCAGATATGACCCATTTGGACGTTCAGAGGCTCCGTAGTGAACGTGGAAACACTGTCATCTTCTAAAACATTGATTCACCAGTAAAACCCATAATTTGATAAATGACAGTGGATTGTTTTAATGCTCAGTTATTGATATATTAGCAGAAAAAGTCACTTTTTCTTCAGTTTTCTCTTTCTGATATAATAACCTTTGAATTTCCTCAAAGCTTTTATGAACATCTACATAATCAGTGAATCAAATGAAGGAAAATACCTGATTTTCACTTAAAAATGCAAAATACAGAGCATAATATTAGAATACAATGTGACAAATCACTTACGGTTAAAAAAAGATTCACTTAGAAACTGCCACAAAAGGAGTACTGAGTCTTTATGGGTTAATCACATGACATTATCAACACTGTGCACATTTTTCTTTCACGTATTTTCATATAATGAAACGAGGGACATTTCAGAGATGTCCAGACCAGAGAGCTGCTGGTCCTGCTCAACTCATAAACAATAAAAATGTCCTGAATTTTATTTAAAGCAGTGCTACATTAAATAAAATTGCTCATAGCATCTTAGACACAAATGCTTACATGATACTTCTCTACCTGTATCAGTGACTAAATAATGTGTGAACAAATACTTTAAAAGAAAAAAAAACACACAAAATGATGTTCAGATATTACATGTTATATAATAACATATTACCTGCTACATTTTTAAGGTGGCTGACCAAAAAAGTTCCACTTTCTTATTTCATTGGACCGTCTTTAAGTTTAACTGTATAATTTAAATAAAGCTTAAACAACATTATAAAAAAATTTTATGTTATTTTTAAACACATAACATTACTGAACCTAGACCTGAACAACTGAATGAACCCCAGATCATAACACTACTTGTACTGTAGGCACTAGGCATGATGGGTAATGGGTAATCACTATACTCAGACCACATGACCTTTTTTTTTTCCCTATTGGAACACAGTCTAGTCTTTATGCTCTCAATGGTTGTTGAAATGAGACATGTTTCAATGTTAGTTTTTTTTAGCTTTAATGGGCTCAAAACCTCCCAAAAATATCCAGGAAAACACCTCAAACCTTTTACTTGCTTTATAATCTAACAAGACAGTTTTCGATGATGCTTCACACATGATGAATTCCCAAGAGAAGGAGAAACTGCATAAATTGTAAGACTGATCTAAACTGCACTGATTCAACCATCTGTGCTGAACATCTGTGGGTTCAGAGCGTTTCCTCTGCAGACGAAAGTAAAAACTACTGGCAGGGGATGGAATCATTAGATAATAGTTTCAAGTGTGATTCATAGCGTACAAAAGAAATTAAATACAGAGTCTCGAAAAAGTATTTAATAGTCATTCCTATGGTTCAAAATGATCAACCAGCATTTATAAGACTGTGTAATTTTACCACATATGGGAAAAAAATAGCTTAGTGTAACTGTTTAGGACTTGCAGGACTTTCTTTTTTTCCACTTTCTTGAAAATATGTTTCAATTCAAAATAAACAAACTCTAAATGCCATATTTTTCCTTCAGTTTCTCCACCAATTCAATATAGCTGACCATCGCTTCGTCCCGGGACAAACCTGTAAAATTAGAAACAGAAACACAGGCTTATTTTTGCTGTTTTCATCAGGTTAACAATCAAAAGCATGAGAGAAAAGTGGAAATAGAACTGTACAAGCTTCAAACCGGGCTTTAATGCAGGGGTGTCAAACTCATTCTAGTTCAGGGGCCACATTAAGGGCCACAAATTTGATCTGAAGTGGGCCGGACCAGTCAAATAATAACATAATAATATATAAATAATGTCAACTCCAAACTTTCCTCTATGTTCTACAGCGAAAAAAGAAAAATTATGTGATGAAAATGTTTATATCTACCAACTGTCCTTTAAAACAATGTGAATAACATGAACAAACTGAAATTTCTTCAGAAAACTAAGTGCAATTTTAACAATATTCTGTCTCACTTTATCATGTACACATGTAAATTACAACTTACAGATCACAGTGGATCGACAAATACACAAAACATTTAATAACAGGCAGAATATTGGTAAACTTGCACTTCAAACATTTCAAGATGTTCATATTAGTTCAGGTTATTTGCGTTTTTTGTGACATGATAGTTTGTTTTAGTGTAAATACAGTAAAATGACATGAAAATGTTTACATTTACAAAGAGGAAAATTTGGAGTTGTGAGTATTTATAGGTTATTCTGATAGTATTTTACTGATCCGACCCACTTGAGATTTAATTGGTCTGTATGTGGAACCTGAACTAAAATGATTAATATCTTCAGTGTAATTTTTGCATTTCACAATTTCATCCCAGGGGCCAGACTGGACTCTTTGGTGGGCTGGATTTGGCCCCCGAGCCGCGTGTTTGAGACCTCTGCTTTGATGGAAGGTAATCTTCCTTGAAATCTGGATTTTAGACTTTTTTTTCTTTTTTATTTAAGCAGGAATAAAGCTCATTGAGATTAAAAATCTCTGTGTCCTGGCCAAGACGTGTAGCAGCAGAAGTAACAGAAAAAAGAAATCACAGCCATACATCTGCAGTAAAAACATACATAAAATACAATAAAAGTCGAATCTAGAAGTGTACATAAAACACTAAACTAAGAACATACATATAAAAAACAACAACAATTTAAAAAGGTACTAAAAGCATAACAACAACGTTCCTTACATATCAGATTCAATCAATTAGAAAACCATCTACATCTAGATTTATCCTTTTCCCATTGATTTAGAATGACTTTGAATGTAATTAAAGAGACAATGTTTTACAGGATTTGAAAGGTTATAATCTGACCTTTCTTTGCATTCCACGCATTCCATTTCCCTCGTCCTGTGAAGTCGAGAATACCAGGGCAATCTGTTGATAGAGTTTTAACAGATGAGTATGTCAAAGGGCAAAACCAGGCTGGGACTTTGGCTGTAATACATACATGTCATACACTAAGGTTTTAACCAATACAAATGCAATACATTTATTTTCTTATCGAATACAACACAAGTGACATTTACAAACACAATTATGATCACAATGTCCTGTTTTCTCTATTAGTCTTGACAACAATGAACAAGATAAAAAAGCCTCAGTCTTGACATCATTTTCAGAATGAAACCAAACTGGCTAGGCCTCTTTTTTTGTCCCCACCCAAATGGAAACCGTTTCCCTGAAGAGTCACCCCAACAGAACAGGACAGGAAAGCACATGAGGCTAGTGTGGAATCTACAGCACTAGAAATCCACAGTGACTTACCAGTGTTAACATCTCCAACTGTGGCTTGTTTATATAAACCATATAATGCAGATAATTCATCTTTATCTGGTTTCTGTAGCAGAACCTTCGCCTCTTCTGCTGCTTTTTGAAAGGACTCCTGGTAAAACGAGAAAACAAAACCCGATACAGCAGAGCAGCGTGAGATTTAAGTCAGTCTCTGAAAACCTTTAGATCCACAGTGTGTAGTTACCACACACACAAGAGAAAAAAGGTCCACTAATATTTGCAGCTTCTCACAACAATCAAATGCATTACATAAGTCTTCACACAGGTACTTGAACACAACCTGTTACACAACATCTAATGGCATTGAAGTTAGAGGCCCTGTCAATGTACGTATAAGTACATATGTTCATAATTTCATAAAACTTATGTAACACCAGAGGAAAATAGGTAATACTCACAGTCATGACGGCAGGGAGACGCCTCGTTGCTGCTGCGATCCGAGTTTTCAGCACTTTGTCACTTGTCCGACTCGTCCTGCAATTCTAGTTTTTGACTGTTTGTAAAATGGGAGGTACTTCAACAGGAAGAGTTCAGACAGTGTACTAGCAGAATAAGGACATGCAATTCAGTAGATGGATTATAAATATTGCTATGTTGAAATGTTGATATTAAAAAAGAAAAAATGTAAATGATGCATTACTATTTCCCATTTATTTTTTATGAAAGTCATTCATTGCAACTGAATTATTAATTCAAATAATAATAATTAATAATAATTATTAAATAATAATAATTAACACACTGAATGCTTATGTAGGACAAAGCACTGTGAATCTAAAAGCTTTCTTTGTCAGAGCAGAAAGAATAAGAAGGTAAAAGGTGTCCCAAAAAATTTGACATTATTTCATCAGCCAATAATTTGTTTAAAATTTGTTTGCTCTTTTTGCTCAAAAAAGTGTAATCATTTTTATTGTTGTGCTTTCAGGAATAGACATGCCATTTACTGCAACAGAAAAGGCATTCTGTGTATTGAAGTACGCCCAAACTCAGTCAAATGTGAATGCGCAACATGAATTTGTTAGAAAATTTCATAAATAAGCACCAACAGGAAAGCAGATTTAGACGTGGCATAAGAAGTTTCAAGAGGAAGGCTGTTTGTGTCGGAAAAAAGGATCTGGACGCACACACTGAACATTTGTAATACCTGTGGAACATTATAAAATTACCATCCTCCAGAATTTTTCGTTTGAAATGTGTAGGATAAAACATTTTATGTCCAAAATACATCCTATCAAGCATCATTTCTCCTGACCATGTAGTCACTCTGATACGGATATCTCAAATGATGTCCATTTTTTGGGACACCCTGTGTATTAATTTTTTTCCTTTAGTTTCGCTTTTGTGCATTTGTTTCTTTGCCACAAGATGGCGGCATTCACCCATTCAATTAACAACAAGCTAACAGGAAAACAGTGGGATTCACTAGAAATAAAAAATACAAAAAAAGAAGTTATTTGTAGAAAAAAAGGCTTTATTCTATGTAACAGAAATTTCAGTTTGCAATTTTTACATGTATACCTTTGTGAGATGACACTTATAGTTATCTATCAGGTATGAAGACTTATCTTTGGCAAAAACATGTAAAAGTGAGAAAATAAAACTGACATGAAGTGTAACAGCACAACTGTAGAACTCTCAACAAGGTTTGATTTTATCTTACAGCTTAGAAAGTTCTGTAATAACTAATCGGATTGTTTTATATCAACAGTTTACTGATAGATCCTCCATGGCTACAGCAAATAGTAAAAATGTATCATTAACTACAAAAAGAAAAAAATACCACGTATTATTTTCTTAAATGTCATATTGACTAGTCTACAAATTAAATAAATGCCGATGACAGTAAAAGAGCGTAGTGGCCTTTCATTCTCATCTGGCATTTTAAAGTTTTTTTTTGTTTTGTTTTTTTTCAGTAAATCAAGGCACTTTGACCAAAATGAAGTGTCAAAAAGAAACTGTAACACTGATGGAACATCATCAAGAAGCTTCACTACTGACATATAAGCTACTCTAATAGAACAATGTTAGATTTAAAGATATATATAAAGGACTGTGCTGGAAGTTACAGGCTTGAAATACAATAAAAAAAAATGAAACTAAAAATGAATATCTTTGAACGACAGGAATGCAGAAACCAAGCTGAGGCCAAGTTTGCTTCTAATGCTAATATTAGTACTTACACTTACTTTTAAATCAAATACAGCAGGTAAACTATTAATAAATTAAAACGCATAAGGACAAACTAGAGTACTGTCATATGACGATAGTGCAATAAGCTCAAGGACCACTGCCCTGTATGGCTACGTTTTTCTAAAAAATTTGACTTTTTTTTCTATTTTACAACCAGTTTTGACCTTCTGGACAAACCCTCAGTCCAAGGGTGTGTTCATCATTTGTCTCCAGTGAGTGTGCGATCATCTAACAGTGTGTTTGTTACACATTACTGATATTCTCAAGCCCATTCTGGCAGTCTTCGTCTGGGAGGGTGAAGCGGATATGCCGGCTCTTCTCCCATCCCCGGCGGATCTTCCGGAGCCGCAGGGCCACACAAGGCAGGACCAGAACCAGGCGGCCCAGTAGAACAGTGAGAGGAACAATGAGGACCAGCAGAAAGGTGGGAGGGAGGTTGAAGCGGTACTGGGCTGGATCAAAAGCACGAGTCCAGCCGTAAAGGATGGTGTGGAGGGTGGCCATGGACAAGGCACAGTATCCTATAGTGGACTAGAGAAGAACACACTTTTAGAGCCTCTAACCACTTGACTGCATTAGCTCATTGTACTAGTGACTGATGAAAACCCACAGGAAACACACTGAACTGTCACTTATGACCTTAATAAACAATATCACGCATACATGACCGTAATTACTGTGCCCTGGAGGTGTGGAATACTCACACACACTTCTTAACATTGGTCTGTGTGGGATCCAGAAGGTTTATTAAACAGCATTTTGCTTAAGTGCATGCAACTCTAGACCAGGGGTGTCAAACTCATTTCAGGGCCACATTCAGCCCAATGTGATCTGAAGTGGGCTGCACCAGTAAAATAAAAGCATAATATTCTATAAATGATCTCAACCCTAAGTATTTCTCTCTGTTTTAGGGTGAAAAACATAAAATTTCATTATGAAAATATTTACATCTATGAACAACCAGAAATTTCTTTAAAAAAAAAAAAAAGTGTAATTAGAGCAATAGTATGTCTCAGTTTAGCATTTACACATGTGCATTACAACTTTGAGAAATTTCAGAAACATGAACACAATTAAAGCGGGAAAAAACAACAAATATGACCAAAATAAAGAATAACAAGAAAAGAAACTTGTACAAAAATGAACAAAAACTTGAGAAGTATTAACAAAATTTACAGAAATACACAAAATGAATATAAGAAAAGCCAACCAATATGATCAAATTAACCAATAACAAGAACAAAACATGCGCAAAAATGAACAAAAACTTGAGAAAAATTAAAATGAACAGAAATAAATAATAAAAGCCAACAAAAATGATCAAATTAACCAATAACAAGAACAAAACATGCACAGAAATGAACAAAAATTTGAGAAAAATTAAAATGATGTTCAAATTGCACTTACTTCTCTTTGGATATTTCAGATTATTTGTATTTTTTGCGACCGTATAGTTTGTAAATGTAAAGATCGTCATGTAACTGTATGAGGTATTGTATTGGTCTGACCCAGTTGAGACCAGATTTGTCTGTATGTCCTGAACTAAAATGATTTTGACAACCTTGACTTTTAATATCTTCAGTCTAATTCTCCCACAAACTAGATTGGACTTTGTGGTGGGCCGCTTTAGGCCCACGGACCATATGTTTGACACCCCTGCTCTATACTGTAGGGTTTATTCAGTTAGCCTAGCTCCTTAACGCTGATTACAGAATAATAGTAGAGCGAATAATCATAAAAAAAACATGTATGTGAGGTTAATTCTCCTGTAATGCGCTTTAGTGGTTTGGGTCCCCAGGTACATGTTCCTGTTGTATGAGGGTCAAATCCAGAGCTTAAATCTTCCTTCAGGGGCAATAGAGTGAAACAAAGGAATATGTAAATTCAGCTTTTATTATATCCAGTAGATAGGCTAAATTAAGTTACAGAGGGAACATACAGTACATCTATATTACATGTTTGGACGTGTGAGCTGAACGCATTTAGCCAAGGTCAATGTATTTTAATTTATAACTGAGCAGAAAAAACATAAAAATAGTCACACTTTCAAATAATTTTATTCGCCCTAAATCCACTTAAAGATAATGCTTTACATTAACTGCATAGATTGATCTCACAGAAAAACAGATAAAAAGTTGTATTATAAGGGATTTATTCTAGTGTTGAGCAGACGTAGGATTAGACTTTCGGGCTAATCTGTGACATATTTTTGCCATCTCTGAAGTAAAACATGTCAGGTGATTAAAAGATTGTTAAATGTATAGGGATGCTTTATCATAAGTGTACAAATCCTTAAGTTAAGCACAAGATGCATCAAGAATTTCTGTTGCTCACTGTTGTTTTATGTCTGAGGTCAGCAACCTTAAAAAAAAAAAAAAAAAATGTACCTGAAGCCATAAAAATATTTAGGCCCTTTATCACAGGCTAGGAATATCTTTAACATTACCTTATTCAGAATGTTTCTAGAATAATGAGCTTGCAGATCTACAATTAAGGAACCATTTGACACTTATTTGTGTAAAATAACATATAGTCTACTTATTAAAATAAATACAACATTGGTACTGGGGCTGATAGCTTGGTACATTCATGGTGTATAATTCACATTTTAGTTGATGGAATGTTAAAACTGTTATTTGGGTGCAAGTGACTTAAAGACTATAACAATGATAACATTTTTTAAAATATGTCAGTCATTACCAGATTTATTTATGTAGAAAAAGTCACAGGAAGCACTGGGAGCTGTAGGTTGCCGACTCTTGTTTTATTTTATTTCATATATACTTGATTTTCAATTAAAGTGCAACTGTCCATGAGTGTATGTAAAGTGTAGTTCATGTTCATCTGTATAACAGAAAATTACAAGACATTTATGCAGAACCATGAGGCTCTGAAGGATTAGTTTGAGTTTTTGTTCTCTTCTACTACCTAATAAACACCCTAAAAATCTATTTATGTGTATGGTACATTTAGAATACTCTTGCCGCTTTATTCTTCCTTTCCCACGGGGAATCGAAACCCTGACGTGCTCTTATACTTATATATCAGTCTGCCAACACAAGCTGCACCTCTGCAGGCTGTGCCGTTTTGTCATTGTTGTGTTTTATTACATTAGTCTGGATTCAAAATGACAAATGAAATTAGCTCGAAGCAGTGGTTTTCTGTGGCAAAAATCGCTGCCTTTATGGGAGTCTGATGTTTCAGAAAAGAGTGATATAAAGGTTTCAGTTCGACCCGTTAGAAAATAAATGAGGTTAGAATTAGAAGTGGTAACTTAGATTTTTTTTTATATAAATGTCATGACATAGACTCTAATTTATCATTTAGGTGAAGATTTTCAAATATGAGGTGACAAGTTGAGCTGTTTTCAACTACAAAAAGCATGATTTTAACATAACTAATACTTTTCATTCTAATTTACACATATGATGCTATTTATTGTTTGGTAACACTTTAAACACGGTACATGTTCTCCTATGATGACTGCACCTATTGAAGTTTTATTTCATCATAAATCTAAGTAGTGAATGACACACGAGACAAGGAGCTTTAAAGGTACCCTGCCACACAAAACTATTTTTACTTGTATTTTTTTTTAAATATGTTAGGTCCACAGGTGTTTGCATTGTGTTGTGAATTTGAAAATGAGCCGCTACCTCCTCTGTCTGCTATTGAGAAATCAGGTCAATTATTAAAGCTGGTCAGTGTGACATGCTAATGTCTGAGTTCATTACTCTTCGTGAGCTCGCCCGGGTGAGACCACGCCCACAGAATTCGTCTAGCTCAGTGACAGTTTTACAGCAAGCTGGGGTGCCATAAGGGGGGGGGGGTAAACATGACAAATTCATGGGGCCCAGTATTCCCAGGAAGGTCCAGAGAGCAGTGGAGGGGGCCCAGTGGATACAGGTTAGAAGTTGTGAAAATTCCGTGTAACAGCCGTCGTACAAGAGAGGCATAGAAGCCAGAAGTCAAACATTCAAAGCATGTTAAGTTCACTTTCGGTTTCCGCCAGTTCCTCTACTTGTAGCGCAGGGTAAAGGATACTGAAAAGCCAGGCTCTCATTGGCTAGCTGTTAGCCAATCAGAGTCAAGCAGATTAGCATGTTGAATATACATGAGAACTGGTGCGAATCGAGCCGAGTCTTCCAGCAGGATTTCTATACCATGTTAGAATGGCTTGAAACTTGGTAACCACGGCATTTTTTTTCCACAAAAAATGTTACGTAGTCCATGGTAGAACTTCAGACATTACCACAAAAGTCATGAAATACATGTGGTAGGGTACCTTTAAGAAAAAAAACAAGATGGATGGAATCGAGCTGTTTTGGTGACGTCATGTAATGTATAAAATAACTGAAATTGTTCATGGTGAGTTATACAAGCCCTACTTTCTGCATTAAATCATGAATTAAGTGTAACTTAAGTATATGATTCGTACCATATTCAGCATTTTAATTGCTCAAATAAATAATCTGTATATAAATGCGTGGGGTTTTTTTTTTGGTAATTATGCTGTTGTTTTGGTGAATGCTTCTTTCTTAGTGGTTGGGTCAGTTTCACCCAAATGAATACATTCATCAAAACATGAACTGCCAAGTCAGTGTGTAGGATTCACAGGAATATTCCCTGTTTTCAGAGATTTAAACTTGGTGCAGATCCGGATATTGAATTTCAACTATTTTAACAAGGACAGAAAGGACACCATCCCGCCTGGAGGCAGTCTGGGTCGAGTGTGCTACTGATAAAACACACTAAACTTGAGTAAATGTGACACAGAATATGTAACTATACACACACAGACACACAAAATGACAGTGATACGCAGGCACTCACAGTGTACTTATGTATATACATAAACACACTGTCCTGAGGCTGTGGGCAACAAGTCTAAATGTAGTGGCCAGCACGTTGGCTTTCATCGCGCTGGCTGTCGGCACATGACTAATCTGACGGCCACCGGATTAGTTTAACCGAAAGATGAAAGGGAAGTAGCAGAGCAGAGGAGCCGGGATGTGGAAGGAGAGGGGAGGGGAGGGGAGGAAGTATGTGCCATGTGTTGTGTACTGAGTCACAACCCTCCTGATGGCTTTGTCACAGCCCAAGTTTAACGCTAAAATCTGGGGCATCTGTAGGAGTCGCAGTGTCTGTACGTGTCTGGGTGTAAGGCCATGTGAGGATAGATGGAAAATTACTGCCTAAATCTGTCTGCGGAGATCTTCCTAAATGTTTATGTCAAAGTGTCATGTCTGTCAGCCAGTGGTTTGTATTAATCCAATGTGTCTTTTAACATCTGCGCATGAATAGAAAACTACTCTTTTGACATAACTGGGAGTAATCAGATAATTGTAATGATCAGATCTGACACATTATAACCAGATCTCTTTCGGAGTATGTACATAGTGAGCCTGTTTACAGTCGCACAAATACTGCATGTATACGGGTTAGTCTGATTTATTTCATTCTTTTCTGTTTGCGCATGTGTAAACACAATTAAAATCGTAGAAATCGGAAGTTATGTAGTCAAATGTGAGCAGGAAGTTTGATTCTATCATCATTATGTATGTACAAAAGAAATCCGATATTAGACTGGAGAGTCTAAACCAGGGTTTTTCGATTATCATATTTCTTAATTGCATGTAAACGCATCAGATCTGATTATTACAATTATCCGATTAATCCCAGTTATGGGACTTTTATGGTCATGTAAACAGGCTCACTGATGGCAATTTCCCGTTACTGTCTTCCGCTCACATTTGACTACGAAACTTATGTTTTCCAAGATTTTAATTGTTTTTACACATGCGCAGATGTAAAAGAACGAAATAAAGCAAATGAACCTGTGTACATGCAGGAAAACATCGGAGTATTTGGGAGAAAATGTGTTTATCTGATTTCTCATAATCAGATTACTGCTGTTATCAGATTATACTGTTTGCATGATTTTTTTTTTTACTTTTATTTTGTTTATTTGTCTCAAACTTTGAAGTAAAAAAAAAAAAAAAGAACTAAAAACAACAATAAAAGCAAGAACTTAATTATATATGCACCCATCGATGGTCACTAATCACAGAAAAAGTAACAAAATACAATACATTTAACAATGTACATCATTTGAATAATCTGATAACTCCAGAAATCGCATAATAATCGGAGTATTGGTGCATATGTAAATGAACGCATTAACTGATGGAAATCCTTGTATGGGAGCTGATGTTTTGCCGTTTACCTGGATGAAGCTGAACTCCCTCCAGTTGACAGTGTTTGCGACTGAGGGAAGTGAAGTGATAGCCAGAAGAGAGAGCAGCCCCAGGGCCATGATGCCCACGGAGAGGTACAGCTCCATCCTCCACACCTCCTGGTCGATCCACGAATTCTGCACTCCGTCCTTGACCTGGAAATCACAAGAACTGCTTTGAAAAACAGGAAAAACCCCTGGATTGTTTACATTTTATTGTACATTCACCCTCTGTGATCCTATATGTAATGGTACATCCACCCATAGCCCACTGACTTCACATACATGGATGACTGATTAGACTGTGTTCCAAAGGTTTGCCACCAAAATGAAATGGTCAAATACACATGGGCCCATGGGCCGAAACTGGCCTGCCAAAGGGTTCAAACTGGCCCATGGATTGAATTTGCAAAGTACAAAAATTACACTGAAGATATCAACCATCAAACTCATTTCAGTCCAGGTGCCACAGGAAGCTCAAATGGACCAGACCAGTAAAATAATACCATACAAACATATAAAAATACAACTCCGCACTTTACTTTTAGTGCAAAAATGAAAATGCTTCCATTTACAAACTATACTGCATTTTACTTATTTTGTGATTTAGACTTTTTTTTTTTTCAGAAAGAAAAACCACAAGTAAATTAATTATTTCAATATAGTGTCCAGATCTACAATGGACATCATTTACTTTTACACCCAAATCAATCAATTTCATGTTTTTTTTCCCCTGTTTGCTCATTCATAGTTCAATGGACTTGAATGGGATCTGCTTGGGTCATTTCATTAACTGATCATCAGTGTCACTGGTGGTTTTCTGCAAGTTACTCATTAGCAATAAATTCTCTGTATCCCAGTGGCTTTAACCATTAAAAACCTAGAACTATTTTTATGGTGACTTCCAAATTATGTTTTCTCTACATCTAGCTTTTCTTAAGCAACTTACTTATAATATTACAAATAGCACAAATATTATACAAAAGAAAGAAATAAATTACTTCTAAGTAACATATAGAAATGATTCACAAGAGATGTGCATTTCATGTTATGGTGTGATATTATGGAATAGAATGGAACTAAATTTCAAACAGTGTGAAAACATCACAAATTTAAGAAGATATATAAAAAACTTATTTTCCAGACATATGAACGGGAGTACAACAGTAATGGTTATTGACAGTATGTAATCATTTGTTCTCTTCTTTTTTAATTTAATGACTGACCTATTCTTTGTTATGGACTGTATGCATTAGCAGATTAGCCAGGTCATGTAACACTGGGGCAGGAAAATATAAGCACGGCTTCTTCCTACTCCTTTTCAGACATAAAGCATTGTTAAAGAGCCACAATGAAATAGTTACATGTTGTGTGACACTTGTTTTTCTTTTTTGGTTGATTCATTTCCACATATTGGAGTGTCCTGTTTAAATTGGTCATTTCTTTCGCCTACTTGTGCTCAAAATAAAGGCTATCTATCTATCTATCTATAGCATTTTTCAGTGAAAATCTGGTATTTTCCTATATCTAATTTACTGATCATGTGAATGCCCATAAAAGCTCAGATTAAATTCAAACGTTATTATGTAAAAAAAAAAAAAAAAAAGCAGAGAAAACTGAAGAAAACATGACTTTTTCAGCAAAATATATCATTACCTGAACAAGAAAACAAATGTCTACAACCACTGTCATTTATCAAACTACGCAGGTTTTACTACTGAGTCAATGTCGCAGATAATAACGCTGTTTCATCAACCATCAACCATGTGAGCAACATTTTATATCAGAGAAAAAGTCATAGCATAATGTGTTTGAGGTAATTCACGTTAGCTGCTGTTGCACATTCTAGACAAGTGGTTCTCAACTAGTCCACTATCACCCCTCAATGATAAGCCCTGAGCCCAGTTGATAAGTTAAACTTCAGTCAAATGTATTTAAGAAAAAGATGGTGTGTTTTGAACCTGAGAAAACCAAACTGACCACAAACTGATGCTAATTATGAAATACTCCCTTTAACACTAAATTAAGTACATTTTAACCAAAACTAAACAGTGCACTCGGTTAAAAATCAAAAGTGCATTTAGTCACTTATTCAAGAATTAAACTCACTGAGAATAGAAACTTTTGGGTCTTCTTTTATGCTGTGAAATGTCTGGTGTTAATTATCATTACAGTGCATTACCGTCACCTACAGTTGGGGAGTGTGAACAGACAGGGCTCTGCTTCGTAAAAAAATAAAGCACACAATTTATTTCTTAACATTCTTTTTGGCCCTGACAAAAGCTCCTGACCCACTGAAAACGAGTGTGGGACCCACTTTTGGGTTGTGACCCACCAGTTGAAAATCAATATTCTAGAGCAGGGGTCACCAATCCTGGTCCTTGAGGGCCAGTATCCTGCATGTTTCAGGTGTTTCCCTCTTCCAGCACACCTGACGATCGCTATCAGGCTTCTGCAGAGCTTGATGATAGGCTGATCATTTGAATCAGTGTGTTGGAAGAGGGACACATCTAAAACATACAGGATAGTGGCCCTCGAGGACCAGGGTTGTTGACCCCTGTTCTCGAGTATGACTTTTCGTTACATACTGTTTGTGGTACTAACACATACGGTCGTGGAAAAAATTATTAGACCATCAAAAGTCATCAAAAACAGTGGTTATACAATCAAGTACTAACTCCTGTGTGTATGATGTGACTAAAACAGACAGAAAAGAAGACAAGGAATGCCGAAAAGCACTGTTTTTGTCAGTACAATGCCATAGCTATTGATGTAAGAATGTAAGTGATTTTGGTTATTATCAAGAAAACATGGAAAATGGATAGATATCAGCTCTGAAATTAAACTCTTATGAGCTA
>JAPQRP010000014.1:14245508-14267315 GCA_037367295.1 Apogon hyalosoma
ACTGACCAGATCAATATCCCAGAAGTTTGACTGATAGGTTGCTATACTCTGATTAAAAAGTGTTCCTCTAATTTTTTGAGCAGTGTATATATTTTTTGAAGTTTCTTTTATAATGTCATATGTTTGACATAGTTGGTCAAATGTAAGAAAACTATCATCCTTATAAAGGTCTGCCACCTTCTGTACACCTTTATCTGCACAGATTTTGAAACCTCCATCTGCTCTTCGTGCCTTGAAGCATACATTGCCCCATATAGGGGAACGACGTGAGATAGGAGGAATATCTCCAACATGCTGATGAGCCCTATACCAAATATCTATGGTATTTTTAAGTTAAAGATTGTTTGTCATATTTTTCAGGCTTTTGGGATTTGCAGAGTACAGATACAGTTTTAATGCAAGATTGGGAACTGATATTTGTTCAATATTTACCCAGGCTGGGAGTGTCTCCATTGAAAAGTAAAACATGGCTGAGCATAACTGCGCAGACCAGTAATACCATTTCAGATTTGGAAGTTTTACCCCCCACCCATATGGCAGGTACAGCAAGTGTCTCAGCCTGGACTTTTTGTTATTCCAAATGAATGCAATAAAGATACTGTTTAATTTGTCAAAGAAAAATGTTGGTGGCAGTAGAGGGAGTGACTGAAAGAGGTATAAAAACCTTGGTAACACACTCATCTTAATCATGTTTATTCGGCCAATTATTGAGATGGGCATTGTCATCCATCTATCCAGTCTCCTTCACTTCACTGATCAAAGGATCATAGTTTCTTGCAACTGTGGTTTTAATGTCAGGGGTAATTTTAATTCCGAGATACGTAAATCCCTCATATGCATTAATTAACGGGGTTTGTATGATTGGTTTTAGCCTTTCATCCTCATTTAAAAATAGGATGGAAGATTTTGAGTCATTTATAGTAGGTATGGTGGTAGACAGCTTTGTTAAGAAAACTATCAAATCATCAGCATACAGAGCCAATCTGTGTTCTTGTTCTCCTAAACAGATACCAGACAGGTCTGTTTGTGTTCTTATAGCCATAGCCATGGGTTCTATAACCAGTATGAATAGCATTGGAGATAATGGACATCCCTGGTGTGTGGTGAGTTCTAATGTGATAGGCTTTGAAACTGTATTGTTTGTTAAAATACTGTCCATGGGTCCTGTATACAAAATCTGAATCCATTAAAGAAAGTTGCTTCCAAATCTGAATCTCAGCAGAACTTTAAATAAATATGGCCATTCTATCCTATCCAAGGCCTGACGGGCATCCGACAATAACAAAGCTGTATCCTTAGCATCAAATTTCTTGTAAATTACATGGAAAAGTCTTCTAACATTGTGGAATCCTTAACGTTTTGGCACAAAGCCATTTTGATCATTATGAACCAATTGTGAGATGTAGGGGTCTAATCTTTTTGCTAAGACTTTACAGAGTATTTTAGTATCAACCCCTATCAGACTTATTGGTCTAAATGAAGAGCATTCTGCGGGTGGCTTACCAGGTTTTAAAATCAGTGTAATCATTGCCAGTCTCAGAGTGGGTGGGGGACTTTCATTTTGATAAGCTTCTTCAAACATTTTAAAGAGTGGAGTTATTCTTTTTTTTTTTTTTTGAAAAGTTTTATAGAATTCAATTGTGAATCTGCCCCGGGGCCTTACCACTGTTAATATTTTTGATGGTCTGTGATATTTCTTCAACAGTTAAATCTCTCTCCGATTCCTTTTTTGAATCTTCTGCTAGGGTTTGGAATTGGAACGTTTCTAAGAATATTTCCCATTCCTCTGAAACTTAAGGGCATTCTGACTTATATAGATTTTGATTAAACTCTCTAAAGGTATCATTGATTTCAGATGGGTCAACTGTTAAGTTCCCTGAAGATGTAATTATACTGTTAATCGATCTATCACTCTGCATTTTCTTAATTCTCCATGCCAAGAGTTTACCAGCTTTTTCTCCCTGATCATAATAAGATTGCTTTAGCCTTAATAGATTTCTCGCAGTTGTGTCAGAGACTAGTTTATTATATTCAGTTATCAAACACAATAGTTCACTTTGTTTTATTTGGTCATCACCAGTGGTTAAGTCTAGTTCCAAAAGTTTAATCTGTTTGTCCAGAGCTTCCATCCGTTTCTTTTGTTGTTTGGTCTTTCTATTCGTGAAACTGAGAATTTCACCTCAATTGTATGCTTTGAATCCTTCCCATCTTACTGAGGCACTAGTTTGATTTGTATTTAACTCAAAGTAGTTATCTATTTTCCCCCCTACAAATTTAACAAAGTCAGCGTTCTGTAACCATCTTGCTTGGAATCGCCAGTTAAGGGGATTATGGGTAAATTTCTCTATGTAAATATTCAAAGAAATCTGCATGATTGCTGATCACAATGCTATCATACTGGCATCTTTTGATCCTTGATAAGAGTCCTCTTGAGACCAAAAAGTAATCTATACGAGACTGTGATTTATGTATACTGCATTGACAGGAGAATTCTATTTTGTCTGGATTCTGCTCCCTCTAGACTTCCACCAGGTTAATATCTGATATACATTGATTTATTACTTGTCTAGTTTGTGCTTTATAAGTGTCTGAGCCTGATGAACAATCTATAGTCGGGTTTAGAGTGCAATTAAAGTCTCCTTGAATTATGTAACATCCTTGTAGAGCTGATATTGTAAGAAAGAGGTCTTCAAAAAATGTAGGATTATTTTCATTTGGCCCATATATGCTCACTAGATTTAATGTAAATGAGAGAATGCTCATTACTTTCAATTTCCTTAGTCCCCTGACATTCCAACTTGTGATTTTTATATCAGACATGTTCTGGATATTGACTTGTTCCATAAGCAGTAGTTTTTGTTTCGTGGTGTGAATGTGCTAAGACCCATTGCTGATGCTGCAATAACACAAAATACATAGAAGTTCTTATAAAGAAAAATACAAATAAAACAAAACAAAAAAAAAGACCCTGTGATTGGCCCATAAGACTCCAAGCCCCTCACCCTTACTCAGAACAGTGAACAGGGCCTTATACTAATCCACTCTACAGAGGAGTAGCTGAACTATAAGAACCCAACTTCAAAAGCAACAGTGGTGCCAGCAAACCACGCATTTACCATATTTAAAAGAAAACTTTATGAACCCATAGAAATGGTAAACAGATTAGAAAAGTCATTCAGTTATTTGACAACAGTGTCTCTCAATTGTGTCCGTTCTGGCATATGTTTATAGTGGCATCATAAAAGCGTTATATAGAAATGCCTATAGAAATGCCTTTTAAAAACAATTTAAATTACTTAGCTGCCCGGGATTGGTAAAATAAAAGAGTAACCGAGAAAGTCACAGATTACGTGAATCATCTAAATCTACATATTTACGAAGTGTTTAATGGCTGAGGCTGACCGCTCACGGCATTCTGTTAGTTGTCTCCGGTGTGTTTGTGATGGAACTCCTCTGCTTCCTTTGGAGATGAAAACAGCTGAATTTTCCCATTGTAGAGGACCCTCATCCTGCATGGATTGTACTGAAATCCGGGAAACATTCCTTTTTCAGCAAACACTTTTGTGACAGTGTTGAATTCGGATCATTGCAGAACCGTCTCAGCTGACAGATCTTGGGCAAAAAAGAGTTTGTTTCTGTCGTGCACAATGTCGTGCTGTTTTGTGGACCGGAACACAAACTCCCGATCTTGGAAGTTCAGGAACCGGATGATGACTGCTCTAATCTGGTTTGGTTTTGGTAATGCTAGGGTACATTGGGCCCGTTCTATAGTGAAGGATCTGTCGGTCTCCAGCCATCGTGGTAGTATCTCCCATATAAACTCTAGCAGCGGCCACTGGCCCTCAATACCCTCTCGGAGGCCGAAAAAATGGAGATTTTTCCTTTGGCGCCGGTTCTCCAGGTCATCAGTCTTCGTCTCCAGGTATGTGATTCGCTTCACGGCCCTGTTGAGATCCACTGTACTTTTTTCCAGGTGTTCTTCTGCCGACATGATTCTGTGCTCTGCTTCTTCCAGTCGTGTAGCATTGGCGGCGATATTTTGCTTCACTTCTGCCATGTTGTTCTCCAAAGTGGTCACTGACTTAGTCATTTTACTCATGAGACTACTTCTACTGTCCAGTTTGGTTCCAAACCCACCAAACTCGGAGTGGAGTGACTGAAGTTCAACTAGTTCCGCTGTGAGGTCGATTGCATTGCTAATGCTAGCGGTCTTCTCCATGTGTGGATCCGGTGGTGAATCATCAGCTTTACCTGGCTTTTGGGAACCGCGCTTTCAGGTGAAAATATCACGGTCCTTAATTGTGGTCACCTCGGACATTTTCCCAGTTCAGCTGTCATGTCTATTGGAGGGTTATTATGGGTTTTTAATGTGGGTTACATGGAGCATCCACGTAATGCTGCCTTTCAAGTCTACAGCTCCATAGTGCCCCTTCTTAGATTTAATTTACTGACCATGTAGATGTTCATTAAAGCTCAGAGTAAATTCGAAAGTTATTTTATCAAAACAGAGAAAATTATAGAAAACATTACATTTTCAAAAAAATACATCATTAATTATACATAACAAGCTTCTACAAACACTGTCATTTGTCAGATTACATGGGTTTTATTGTTGAACCAATGTTTGCAGAAGATAGTGGAGTTTTCCATGTTCATTACAGAAACTATGGCTGTATCAGAAAAAGACCTCTAATGCTGTTGAAAAAATGACAAACTGCATTTTACCTGAATTATTTCACTGTATTGATAGGATTAGTGGATCAAAATGTATTAAACATTTTAGATCAGCAGAGGTGTTTAGGTTTTTGAGGGTTAAGCAGAGGTGTTTAGGTTTTTTGAGGGTTAAAACATCTAAACTGCATTATGCCGGTTTCTAAATTTAGCTGCATAAATCAACAACTGTGATATGAAGGCCATGACAGAAATCTCTTCTTGACACTGACATGAATCAAGGTCTGGGAGGGATCAGGCCTTTTTTTTCCATCAGAGGCCCAATGAATGGTGGGTGAAAAAATATTACAAATAAGAGGCTCTGTGAAGGGAAATATTGCTAGAAAGAACTTGAAAGAATAAAAAAAAAAATGTGGAAAACAAGTAAGGAGCAATACGTTTGTGCTTTAAGTGAACAAACTGTGGAATTATCTACTCATGATGAAGCTATGCATCAATACCACAAAGAGGCATGCACTCAGGACATCTCCAGAGTGGCTTGCTCTATGAAAACACTGATTGATGTGAAGCTCAATCACACAGTCTCTTTTTGCTGCATTGCTTGACTATTAATTTTTGCAGAGGTTCCACTCACCCCTCCACTTTTCATTTTCTTCACTTTGCTTCAGATAAAGGAAGTGGTTTATGTGCAGACTGTGGCTGGCTGGAACACTGTGTCATGCACAAGGGAAGTCGAAATTTGAGCCCCTGTGCATTAAATGTTCCACTAGAGCAACGATTTCTGTGAGGGGAAATCATGCGGTGGGCCAGTGTTAAAAGATCTGAGAGGGGGAGGGGGCTTGATTTCAGTGTCCATCACACATACAATGAAAAGATCTGGATTAAAATGTTACTGCATTGCAATTGATTGTTTTCTTTCTTCTCCATCTCTCTTACTTTCTCTCTCTCTCTCTCTCTCTCTCTCTCTCTCTCTGTGGTGTCAGCAAAAACAAAGCAGAAAAAAAATGGAAAGGAAATACATGAATACATTACAGAGCAGAAGTGAAATGTATGTCAGGAAACAGTACACAGCACCACCTTTAGACACAAAACTTGGAGCATTTTAAAGTGTGCAAGGCTAGAAGTTTTAAAGGTACAGCTAAAGTTATGTGGTGTGCTTTACTACCATCACTAGTCAGCAGTGGAAGAAGTACTCAGATCCTTGAAGTAAAAGTACAAGTAGGAAAAAAAGGATAGAAAATTTAGCAGTCTCATTATTATATCCTCCTGAGACCCAGGAAAGTAAAAGATTTGGGGAGGTTATGTTAAATAATTGCCCTGATTGGAAACAACATGATGCAAGTGGGCTTTTCAGATACTTTATTTATTCATTTATATAATGTCCTTTGCAGTGAACAGCATTTTTTTAAAATAAAGCTGTGAAATTCCACAACAGAGGACAAAAATGCATTACTGGATCTGAGGAGAATATCTGATGTTTCTGATTCATTATCCTGATGTACTAGGTTATTCGTACTACTCTATAAACTATAATTTTATGGCAAATTCAAGAGTATATTTAAAAAGCTTGTTTGGCTTAAGAAGGACAAGACTGAATACTTAACCCATAAACACCCAGTGCTACTTTTGTCAGTTCCTAAATGACTTTTACTCTGCATTTAACTTTTCTTATGTGATTTGCCACCATTCATTGTAGTATCCAAAATGTAATAATAAAATTATGTATTTTGCGTTTTTCTGTGAAAATCTGGCGTTTTCCTATATTTAATTTACTGATCATATAGATATTCAAAAAAGATCATAATAAAGTTGAGGGTTTGTGGTGTCAAATCTCAGAAAGCTGATGACAAGTTGGTTCAAATTGGTTCATACTTCTGTGCACACAAAAAAAGCAATAAGGTAATGCATGGAGAATGCCCTGAAGCATACACCTAAAAAAAACAAAAAACAAAACAATGTTATCAAACAAAAAGAGTTGAAAATGGCTTAATACGTTTACTGTATGCATTATTTAACATGTATGTGTGTTTATGATATAA
Source organism: Apogon hyalosoma (assembly GCA_037367295.1). NCBI lineage: Eukaryota > Metazoa > Chordata > Actinopteri > Kurtiformes > Apogonidae > Apogon > Apogon hyalosoma. Next base: position 14,252,219 of record JAPQRP010000014.1, read on the forward strand.
TAAGGCAATTTGAGATAATTCGGCCTTTAGGCTATAATTTGACTTGCTCACAAGCTGCTCTGAGTAACAGAAAATCACTGAAGTGAAGCCACCCCCTCCCTCTTATCAGGGAAGAGGGACAAGAAACCGAGGCTCACAAAAGAAATGCTGAACTCAGCAACGGAAGTAGACCATAACTGAAGGTTATATATGGGGGAGCCTCACCTGTTTCTGCAGAAGTTTGTACCAAAACAATTATGATGGTTAATGAAATTAGCATTTGCTATATGTATATAAGGTATAGGTCCGAGTCATGTGGCTCAGAGTCGTTCTGGTGTATTCCATGTCACTGTGGATTGCTCTCATATTTTTTGTCGATAAAAAATCAAATTAATCTCGGTTGCCTTGAAGGCTGACTTCTCCCGTTGACTTATTGAAGGCTAATTCAAAGATTCCTTACCATCACAGCAGAGAAGTGATATAGACGGAATCTTCCTACTGTATGTCCTAGACAAAGGAAAAAAGGAAAAGCACAGCCCTATTCAGATCTAAGACACCCAAATTCACGTCAGGTTATTATATCAAAAACAGAGAAAAACTGAAGACAAAGTGACTTTTTTAGCAAAGATATCAATAACTGAACATAAACCAAATGTTCATCCACTGTCACTGATCAAACTCCATGGGTTTTACTGGTGAATCAATGTTGTAGAAGATGACAGTGTTTCCACATTCACTACAGAACCTCTGAACGTCCAGATGGGTCATATCTGATGTCCATGAAAAGATGACAAACTGCATTTTACATCAATAATTTACATGTATTGTGAGGATTGGTGGATCAGCGGGTATTGAACATTTTACATCAGTAGATCATTTTGGTTTTTGGTAGCTGTTTGGGTCTTTGAGGGTTCATTTCTTTTCAAATTGTTCTTCAGAGTCACGTTCTTATTATACTACATGTATTATAGTGCAGATTATTCACTGACAGCAAAAAAAAAAGTCCCCCCATCTGGATTTAACTAATTTCAGATACTTCCATGAAAAGATGAAAAACTCCATTTTACATCAATTATTTGCATGTAATCATTGGTTTAGTGGTTCAGAAGTTATTAAATATTTTCGATCAGTAGATGCTTCTGGTCACCGATGGCTGTTCGGGTCTTTAAAGTTTAACACTCAACCCATAAATAAAGAAACTCCTCATCCTTTATCTTATCACAAACAAAACATTTTACAAGAAGGAGATGTAAAATTGGGAACTGAAAACTTAAGTAACTAAAGCTGTCAGATTTATGTAGTGGTGTACTGTATTTGCCTCTAAATATGATAGTCTACTGAAGTAGATGTATATAGTAGCAGAAAATGGAAATACTGAAGTGAAGTATCTAAACTTTGCAGCTAAGCACTGTGCTTATCATCCCCTGAACCGGTGCTAGTTTGGACAATACTGAGCTTTAAAGTGAGGAATTGTGTAGAAAACGTTCAGTACAACATTAAATATGACAATTCACTGATTCACTGCAGTCGAAGCTGCAGACACATATGGGTTCTTCTATGAAACCGGTTCCTTAAAACAGGACTTGGGGGCTAAAAATTCAAACCAGATGTACACTAATGTTACGAAGCAAGTTTGGAAGTACACTATAAAAAAACCCCCTGTAGAATCTACTCAATAAAAGTGAGGTAACAATTTGCACTTATTTTGGTTGAGTAGATTTTAACCCATATTTTGAGTAAAATGTAACTAAATTTAACAGCTATAACACAGTAAAAGAAATTAGGCAAAAGCTACCTAACATATCCCGATACATTATACAATAAAATACTCATAAAAAGCAAGTAATATTAACACTTAATTATTACTAGGCATATATTCATCTATTTAATTATTATCAGCAACTAATCAGTATAACTAATTATCCATTACTTATTCAAGGAAGATTAGTTTTACTTGAAAAGCATTCCTTACTCAACCCCTAACCCTACCTAGCATGTGACGATTCAGAAATGAATACTTAAATCTTATATATTATTTTTAATCATCCCTATGGGACACCATTACAGAGGGTCATGAAACAAAGGCGCAACTTCGCTCATGGTGCAAGAATATGCAACTCAATAGAAATATTAATTTTAAAAAAACCTAAACACTTCAACCACTTATCAATTCAGAACACTGTAAAACACATTAAAACTGTCCCAACTAGATTGTCCCAATGCATGCTGGGAAACTTCCTTTTAACAGGCAGAAACTCAAGCAGACCCCAGTTGGAGTTAAAGAAAGAGGGTTAAAGGAAGAGAAAGAGAGAGAGAGAGATTGGGGGAGGGGGAAGTAGGGGGAGACACATGGATGCAAAGTAAACTGAATTAGAGCTGTTAAAAACTAGAATGGCTGGTGCTAGTATAATTACCAATTGCTATAACAAATGAATACTATTACTCCAGATACAAGTATTAACAGTGGATATACTACTACTGCAACCATTAGTACAAATAATAGAAACCTCTACCATCTATGTAACTATATAATAAACACTATCACAACTATATGGCTAAATGAATTATGATGATGGAGGAAGAAGAGAAGGACCACAGCAGCAGGTCCAGAGATGATCCAAGGAAAACCTCTGAGGTGATAAAGCACAGTCAGTAACAAGTATTTGCTGGGGTGTGAATAAAGAAGAGGAGGAGGAGGAGGAGCAGAGAAGAGCTCAGTGTGTCATGATGCGTCTCCCATCAGTCTAAGCCTATAGCATAAGAGCACCCTGAGCTGCCCTAACTATAAGCTTCATCAAAAAGGAAAGTTTTAAGCCTACTCTTAAACATACAGAGGGAATGGAACTCGACAGACCCAATGTATGTGTATCAGTTTCACCTCAAGTATTAAACTGCTTCTCTGCAAATTTTAACCTGGTGTTAAAGTGACAAAAGGCAACGGAATAGTTTTTATTACCTCTACTTCAAAGTGATTTAAATAGCATCTCTGTCTGTCTACCTGTTTGTGTCTGTCTGTCTGTCTACCTGTTTGTTTGTGTCTGTTTTTCTGTCTGTCTGTCTGTCTGTCTTTCTCTCTGTCTGTATGTCTTTCTATCTGTACCTGTCTGTCTGTCTAGTATCCAGTTTAGGACAAATCATCCTTGTCATCTTAAATGTTGCACAGATTATTATCCCTCCCTGTTTTTATCCTTTACAATGGTGCTGAATTTAAATTCATCACGTCATGGATCAATATATTATCATTAATTTGTGTTAAATACATAAAACATTGGTCACTGATGGTGAACCTGCTCCACTTATGGCTGGATCCCTCCGCTGCTGATGTTCTGTCCTGTACATTGACTAATCTGTGTGTAATTTGCTGCAACCCATGTCTACAAATTGAATTGCCCCCTGGGGATGAAGTGTTCTGAATCTGAATCTTATCTTTTTTCTTTCGGAACACTCACTTAGCTCATCAGATTAAATATTGTGTTATAACTCTGGCTCACACTTTATATTCAGTTATATTTTAGTACAACTAATGCCTGAGTAAAATGGATAGTGAGGGGACATTTTTAAAGGTGACTGCTCACACCTCCAAGCTCAGCTCAGTTTAGGGTTATCCATCAAAATGTATATTATTGGTCGTATCGGTGCAATTTCCAAGCACAAATGCAAAAATATGTATCACCACAAGAGGGCAGCAAAACATTAACTATTTTACATTCCCCCAGGTCACGAGGCTGTCAGAGGGTCTGAACTGTGAATAACAAGAAAATAAAATAATCAAAAACAGACTCTGTGGAGTGAAAAAGATACAACCTGCAATTTCCCAAACATACAGAAAGCCTCATACATGACACGCTCATATCTGTATTGTTATGTAAAGATAATTACTCTTGAAAGGCACTCCCATTCACTCTGTCACCTGATAAACATATAACTCTCTCCATTTGTTTTTCTCAAAATAGGAACATGATGAACCTGGTGGAACAGTTGAGGCATTCTTGAACCTCCAACTCTGCAGGACCCTTCATATGCCACCTCTACCCTGTGTATAATGTCTGTTCCTTCCTTTCACACCTTATGAACAGTGTAAATTGAAAAACATGAGCACATCAAAGATCCTGCATGAAATAAAGGCTGGAAAATGTAAATCTCATGGCAAAAAACGTATGTTTCACATTAGATCACCCTGCTTGAAATTCATTTATTTGCTCTTGTTCCACTGAACTGAGGACAAAGGTTACTATTAGTGGATTTTTAAAAGCAGATATAATAACAGTAGTGTCTAAGAGAGAGAGAGAGAGAGGGAAAAGTTTTTACTGATATTACTACATTCCTAACACGTTCTTATTTCATTTAAAATGATTCATTTAAAATGTATTTTGTTCAGTTTTTTTTGTTTTGTTTTGTTTTGTTTTGTTTTTCTTTTTAAAGTGCTTGGGTTTTACGTTATGGTTGAAGAAAATGAGAAATTAAAGAATAAATTCTTTGATTTTTTTTCTTTTTTTGCAAATGATGAATTGCAGCAGTAAGTGATGCTTGTTATTGTATTAAGAGCTTGATTTCCCCATTCTGTTTGGAATTGCTACAGTGGATGCACAATTAATTTTGTTAAAGATGCAGAACATATAAGATTGTTCTTCTTTCTGCTCCTTTTCATTCATAATGTCATTGGTTTGCTGACATATAGAAACAGATTTTCTTTTATCTTATGACTGAAATAAATAAACCAACTAACTAAATAACTGTTAAATTGAGCATCAATACATTTTTATCTCAACATCAAACTAACCCCAAAGTGAAGACAATTGTAGGTGCAATTTAAATTTTTTTAACTGATGTTTGTCCTCAAAGACAAAAATTATAATTGCGAGTTCTAATATGATCCATTTTTGATTAGAACCAAACTGTATGACTTCTTTAAAATAGGCTCCTAATTGTGTAATTGCATTTACACAACCACAATGAATACTGAATTCCAAAAGTCCAATCTACTCTCTATCCATTTCACATTCTAACTGACTTAGCCCAACCTTTAGAAGATATTTTCTCATGCAGTACAGACTCTGAAAACCCTGCCCCCCACCATGTATGTGCATACACAGACACAGGGAATGCTATTGTCTGACAGGAAATGCAGAGAATGGGGCCTCAGATGACACTCAGAAAGCCTGAGAAGTGAAATGATATGAAAATTTAGGTGACTATGACCAAACTACAGTAAATCTGACAGTACTGCTGATTTGCCTGGATGACAACTGATAAACTTTAATCTTTTGTAGAATCTGTCAGATCTAATGCACTCACACATGTACATACACAACACAAAGCCAGTATGGTGGCTTGACACAACTAGAGAAACATCTTACAAGAGCATTTGTGGGAAGTTAAATCCTGGTAACTCAGCTAGAATCTTGGTGAGTCTCGAGCATCTGTCCACTCAGACAATTAGTGTGACAAAGATGAGGTACTGTGCATGTGTGGACGCTATTGTGTTATTACTCATGTCTGTAAAAGGAAAATACTTGAGAAAAGTCCACAACATGCTGATAGCATTTTCTTATATAAATCAATCTATGATTACTCCTGAAAAGAGAGGAGACTTTAAATTAAATGGATATGAATTCCTTCATTTAGACAGAGTAAGGAAAAAAGGAGGTGGGGAAGGTGACTACTATTGACAAAGTGAGATTTGTTTGGAAGGAAAGAAAAAAATATATTCATAAATTGCATATATAGAACACCAGGATCCAAGATTGAAATTTTTAACAATAAGCACGGAAGGATTATTTACTGATATATATTTTTTAATCTAAAGAATAAGCTAACAAATATGACGAGAAACTATAAATTAGAATACAACAGAAATAATATAAAAAGTATCTGGAGTGTATTAAACAATAAGTAAAAACGGAAGGAGAGACAAAAATTATCCTCAGTATTTCATAGATTTTTTTAAGGCTAGGGCTGAAATCTAACTTTCTTTTATGAGATTTTGAAAAATAAAGAAAATTCCAGGAATAAACCTTTCATTTTAAAAAGTCTATTTGTAGGACAAATTGTAATACTCAAAAATAGTAATTATCTTTATCAAAATATTTTCTTGTTGGAATGTTGCAAATTAGTTCTTGTAATTTTATAACATAACATCAGTATTTGTTGCATTTGTGGGATACTTACATAAATTGGTCAGCGTCCACAAATTGTTTTTAAAGTACTACTCGCATGACAGTATTTTTCTGAAATACAAGATGATTTTGCATTCTATGTATTTTGTCAGTTTTGAAACCAGGACTAAACCTCACAAGATCAGAATCAGACATTTTCTCACAATAATAGTTATTCAATTGCATACAGTATAATCATGTGTTTTATTTTAATGAAAATTGCGTCTTGATTTTGGTAATATTATTTATTGGAAACATTATGTCTATATTCTTGAAATTTCTGTACTGTAGATATCACTATTACTACGTATGTATTATAAAAGGAGTTATGTGCACTTTACATATACAACAATTTTGGTTGAGTTATAGGTCATAGTTGAGTTTAGTTTACAGTTTATTTATGAGTTTTATCTTTTATTTAGTTTGATGTTATTTGTGCACATTTTAAACGTGCATAATTTATTTTTGTTTTGAGGAATTGAGTAGCTTAGTTTTGATATAGTTTTATTGTTTCGGGTATAGTGAGGGAAGCCTTGAGTTACAAAAGCTGAAGAAAGTTGGATGAAAGAATGACATCAATGATTTACAAAACTACTGTTTGATGCGCAAAGACACATTCACAAAGAAAATATTAACTTCAGAGTTAGATGAAAACAAATCTGATTAGACTTGAAATTATATTTGGTTTTGTTCATTGTAGTTTAGTTTTGATAGTGTACTTTTATTTTTTGTATTTGTACTGCTGGTTCCGGTTTTAATCTGCTTTGATTAACTACAGCAAACATATGGCCAATGGGCCAACACCAGCCGGCCAAAGGGTCCAATCTGGCTCATGGGATAAATTTGTGAAATGCAAAAGTTACACTGAACATATTAACAATATTTTTTGTTCAGGAGCCACATTCAGCCCGAATTAATCTCAAACAGGTCAGACCAGTAAAATACTATCATAATAACCTATAAATACTGACAACTCCAATTGTTCCTCTTTGTATTAGAATTTTACCAATGCCCTGTTACCAAATGTTTGTGCAAATGACAAACCGAAACAGAAAGTTGTTAAAATTACACTTTTTAAAAAGAAGTTTCAGTATGTTCATGATTGTTCATGGTATTCATATTTTTTAAAGGAAAGTTTGTGGTTGTAAAGATTTTTATAATGTAATTTTTTTTTCACCCTAAAATGAGAGAGAAAGGAGGAAAACGAGAAAAGTTTGGAATTCTCCTTATTCATATATTATTATATCATTATTTTACTGGTCTGACCCACTTGACATCATATTGGTCTGAATGTGGAACCTTGAACTACAATGAGTTTCACATCTCTGAACTACAGGAAGTGAAGAGAACACTCTCAATGAGTAAAATTTAGCTCTTCAACACACACACACACACACACACACACACCCACACACACACCCAAGGGGAGGCAAGACATATTGTTTTTGGTTGTTTTTTTTTTTGTTTATGTTTTTTTTTTGCCCGTCTGTTTGTAAGCAACTTTACACAAAAACTACTGGACCAGTTTCCATGAAATTTTCTGGAAAGGTGCGAGGTGGTCCAGGATAGATCCCATCACATTTTGGTGAATGTAGGTCAAAGGTCAAGGTCACAAAAATGTGTTTTCGCAACGATATGATATAGGGCTCTTTGACATCAGAACCTTGAAGGCCAAATTTGAAGACTCTAGATCAAAGGTCAAGGTCACAATAAAGGTCAAAACTTAATTTTGGATATAACTTTTGAACTATTCATCTTAGAGACTTCCAGTGAGCACCAAAATGCTGGTCTTTCAATTCTGCATCTTGTGTGTATAGATTTTGACCTATTGTTGACCCAAGAGGTCGGGGGTCACTCAGTCAATACCTAAAAACTAAAACGGACTATAACGTAAACACGAGTGGAGATAGAGACTTAGTTACTATTATTGACAGATAGGAAACCTGGCAATGGTGTCATGACCTTTGACCTTGAAAGGTCAAAATCAAGGTCACATGATTTTAAATGGACGTAACTCCAAAAACAGTGGTGAGAAGTACTCAGTTACTATTGTTGACAGATATGAAACTACATGTAGGCTCCAAAATGGCACCATGACCCTTGACCTTGAAAGGTCAAACCCATAGTCTCACGTTTTGAGAGGGAGATGTCTATTAACAGCTAAAATGTTTGTGAGGGGCGGGGTTTGTTGTGCCTGGCACCACTTGTTTTTGCTCATTTTGGTTCATGCCAAGCTGAAGAAGTGACTCTTAAGTGACTCACTCTTAATACAACGCCATAACATCTCCTAAGACTCTCTATGTCTAGTCCATTTGCACTAGTACTTTAGTAGAAAATGGCTCATATACAACATAAATGATTACATGAAGGACAGCAAGGCTCCAGATTCCAGACTTAAAGATAACCTGTGTTGCATAAAGACCGAGGTAACATGAAACGAATGCTTTCACCGCTCCCCTGTCATCTGGGATATTTTTATTCAGAAGACAAGAGGCAAACCGGTGGCTCCTGGGGCATTTAATGTTCAAGTTTCACTTTTGATTAACTTGTATTGATATTTGTAAATGCTTTACCAGACTCAGACATGGCTGTAAGCATTCATTAAGATGACGGCTGTTTTGTGCATTAGACTTTTTTTGCTGTCGTTCCCCTTGTCCCTTCAGGAACACACACACAAACAGCTGTTTACACACCACGCAAGTCAATTTAAATGGAAATCGTGGAAAACAAATATTAGCATGTCTGGTTAGGTAAACATCCATTTATTCTTCTGGTCTCCACAAACTAATTGCGTTACCTTGGTTTGAGAGGTGTTCAAGATATATGTTCAAGGGTCCAACAATAACAGCAGAAAACATTGGTGAACATTAAAACAGCTATTACAGTTTTTCCAAGAGTCTTTAACTTCAGTTTCACTATAAACTATTACAAATTATCTTCAACTAACTTTTCCCATGTGATGTATCACTATTTACTTTAATATTCTCTGTATTTTGCATCTTCAAGTGAGAATCAAGTGTTTTTCTCCATTTAATTTACCAGCTACATGGTTTTTCTATTTTATCTTTAACCCATGACAACCCTGTGCAACTTTTGTGGCCATTTCCAAATAAAATTTTCTCTCTAATCTTTCTTAAGTGATTTATTGCCATTTAATATAATATTATTCTCTGTATTTTGCATTTTTCACTGTAAATCTTCTATTTTCCTATATTTAATTTAGGTGTTCATAAAAACGCTGACTCTAAATTAAAAGGTTATTATATCAAAACACAGACAACTGAAGAAAAACTGACTTTCAGCAAATATATCATTAACTGAACATAAAACGAGCATCTCCATCCACTGTCATTGATCCAACTTGGATTTTACTGGTGAATCAATGTTGTAGAAGATGACAGTGTTTCCACGGTAACTTAGGAGCCTCTGAACGTCCAAATGGGTCATATCTGATGATCATGAAAAGATGACAAACTCCATTTTACCTGAATTATTTAAATGTATTGACAGGATTTGTGATTAAATAGTTATTAAACATTTTATGTCAATAGATGGTTTTGATTGTGAGCTGCTCTTTAAGTTTTTGAAGGTTTCTTTAATGCTCTAACAATGGATAGAGGCTAATTACTTTTTTGGGTAAATCCTGCAGTTCCACCTCATTTCACTGCACATCACTTAATTTTCCAGTTTAAATGGAATCAAAGACCATTTTAAGGAGTTACCAGGCTATTTGAGGTGCAGATAGTGGAGATCTTTCAGGGTTATTTTTTTTTCACAGCAACAGAGTGTTTTGCATCCCTGCTCTTAGGGTGTACTCGAGTTTGTGCTGCTGCTGCTCCCATGCTGTCAGAACGGGGATGCTTTCCACAGCCTGAGGAAAAACGAAACAGGATCACATGTTAAAGACAGTTGAATGTAGTTTGACGTGTGGTGAAATTGAAAACATATTACGATTGGATTTACTGTCGTCATTATTGTTTCTGTGCATTGCCAACGCTGTGACTGCACATATCAGTATTAATTACATAAATATGGAATAAACAAAAAAAGCTTAGGAATCACACCCAAGTAACAGATGATTACAGATATTGATTTATTTTATTTTTAGATGTCACTACTGTCACTTAAGGAAGCCTGAAGAGTTTGTGTGTTATTTTTTATCTTTGTCTGATTGATAATAAATTAAATTTTTGTCCTTCTCAACTGAAGATTTGTTGCTGATATATTGAATGGAGATTTTTTTTTTTTTTTTTTTTTGGAATGGAGATTTTTAATGAGGTTTAAAGAGGCTGAAACAGAGGACACTATCCAAATTACTTGTGAACTGGATTCTGTCTCTTATATTAGAATCTGTGGAACTGTACGGTCTAATGTGTCATGTGTAAAGTTGTAAATCCCTTTGGATGAGCCTTAGAAAGTTTAAGGACAGTTAAAGAAACTATAGTGATTAGGTGTCTGTCAGCAGGATTATACAAAAACTACTGCACTTCATTTCAATAGAATATTTATCATTGACATGAATGTTATTATTTATAGGGTTCATTTACATTATCATCTCCTCTTACAAAACGCTTCAAAGTTTGTTTTCACATTGAAATATTTGTCTTGTTCTGACCGTGAATAATCTTTTCAAACCACAAATAATGTCTGGTTTATTTGACTCTCACTCAGGATGAAAAATCCGCCTTTAAACTCAAATAAATATTGACTTGACATTTATAGGGATCATCATTGACAACTGACATAAACATAATCATAGTGACAATATTTAGCAGGAATGTAGAAAAGTCCTGTATGACTAGTATGGGACAATTATGTCCATTTAACACATTTTTATCATATATACTTCAGTCATTTATCGAAAACATCTTAAGCAATTTCAGCACAAAATGCTGTATCACCATAATATTGAGTAGACTTTAAAAAGTAAGAACATTTAAAGTCATTGCTTTCAATTATTCTGATAAAATGATCAATTTACACTTGGTTGACTTAAGTAATACTTGGATAACTAAAAACTTGTTTTAGTTTTTTTTTTTAATATATATTTTAAGACAATAGAAATGCCCCAAATTTCTAATAATGTTTTGTGAAAATTAATATACAGCATATGTCTGTATTCTATTCTATTGTATTTGAGTAATGTTTAACTCTTAGATGTTTTTGTGGCAACATCTATTTTAATTTTTCTCCACATTTAACCTTTCTTAAGTGATTTATCACTGTTTGGTATGATATTAGCTTCTGCAATTTGCATTTTTCAGTGAAACTCAGGTATTTTCCAATTATATTTAGTGATTATGGAGATGTTCATAAGCCAGACAAAACTGAAGAAAAATTTAATTTTTCAGCAAACGCATCATTAACTGAATGTAAAAGCAAACATCTGCAACCACTGCCATTTATCAAAATACATTTTTTACTGGTGAATTAAGATGATAGCATGTCCATGTTCACTACGGAATCTCTGAATATCCAAATAAGACACATCTGATGCTGTTGAAAAGCTGAGAAACTGTATTTTTCCTGAATTATTAAATGTATGTTTAGGAACAATGGTTCAAAAGTTATTTAACATTTTAGATCAGTAGATATTGTTTAGGTCTTTGGAGGTTAAAATACATTTGAATTGTTTGACAACTTAAATCTACTTAGTAATATTAAATACCTCTTTGCTGACATAACTTTTTTTGTGGGCAATTGCATTTCCTGTATTGAAAAAGCAGCAGCAGACAATGATTAACAAGATTATTGCTGTACAAGATTACATTTTGTTATTATATGCCATATTATATTCACCTTAATAGCTATTTTATGTTACTTTTAACCCATAAAGACCCAACATTGACCAGTTACCAAAAGCATCCACTGATTTAAACTGTTTAATACTTGTTGATTCAATATTGCTATTGATGCATGTAAATAATTGGTGTATAATGTAGTTTGTCATCTTTTCAAGGTCATTAGATATGACCCATTTGGACATTCAGAGGCTCTGTAGTTACTGTGGAAACACAGTCATCTTCTACAACATCTTCTTTACTAGTAAAACCAATGTCAATGACAGTATGTTCAGTTAACAATATATTTTCTTTACATTCTCTGTTTTGATATAATAATGGTTGAATTTACACTGAGTTTTCATAAACGTCTAAATTAAATATAGGAAAATAGATGATTTACACTGAAAAATGCAAAAATGCAGAGAATAATATTATAATAAATGGTGATAAATCACTCAAGAAAGGTTAAATACAAGAAAATTAATTAGGAGACACCACAAAAGTATCACTGGGTCTTTATGGGTTAAAGATAATAGTTGCTTATGGACGTTTGCAGTGATGATGAAACACACAGAGGTCTTTTAAAGCCTTGTGAAGGCTCTCAGCCTTTACCACAGACACATTTAGGATGAAAAGTGGAGCTGCTGACACCAACTGAGACATCAACAACAGTACATGTCACTGGCTGCCAGACGGACACCCTCTCACACACACACACACACACACACACACACACACACACGCACACACACACACACACACACACACAAGAACAAAATGGATGATCACACTCTTCCATCCCCCTGGTCGCGATGACAGTGAGGGATTACTGACTGACAGGTGAAGTAGTGAAATTCTCTGATAGATGAGATAAGTGGGACAAGGCCTCATGCACGAGTTGCGCTCAGGCTCTGCAGCTTGACAGGCAGCTGAGCAACAGGCGTCGAATTGGAGTAATGTGTCCGTCCTGCTTGTTGTCACTGCCACGTCCAATAAAGAAAACAATGACCAGGATTTTTTAATTACATCTCACCAATATAGTCTAATCGAATAACAGTTAAAAACGACTGAGCATCCAGTTAGCCCTAATGTGTGTCCCTGGGAGTGAAGATCCGCCTGTGTCTGATTGTCAAATCAACATAAAAAATTACAGCCGACAAGCTGTGAACGCAGGCAGCCAATCACCAGGACAATTGTCAAAACCTCTCCTCATTCTTTCATTCCAGTGATTTTTCCCCCCGCGAAGATTGATCCATGAGTAATGCTGATGCTTGCGATGCAAATGCCAGCGTGGCATGAGGAAAATATAAAGAGGGGCATCTAAAGGGACCTGCAGAGTGGGCTGAAAGACAAAATCTGAAACGTTTCACTTTAATTGACAACTTAAAGGCTCCTGTTTATCTTTTCCTTTTGTTACAGCTTTTGTGGAGCTGATGTGCCCAAACCGCACAGGTGGGAGAGAAGAAGGTCCACAGAGGAAAACCAAATAAAGGAGGCTAAACTGAGGCTTTAAACATGTAGTGGAAGGATGAGTGTGTGAATATAGATAATGCACACACACACTATATGCCTGAAACATCACATTTTACTGGATTGTCCTTAAAGTAAACATCTCAGCTCCAGTTAATGTACTGATTATGTTAGAAAAGCGGAGAAAACAAAAGCCATTTCATAGCCTGTAGTCACTTATATGGCATTTGACTGTTTCCATTTTATGCATTTTGATCTTTATATGCAATTGCATCTCAGGGGAAAATCATATCAGTCTAACCAAGCTGAAAAACTCTCTAAAACCCTCTTGGATTCCCTGGAAACTGCACTGTCAAAGCCAAAAAAAAAGGGAAAAAACATGACTTTTTCTTATTTTTATAGCAATACATGGCTCTCATTGGGCACTGATGCTACAAATAATGCCTGATTAACTGTTACAGTGCAGTATGACAAGGTTCGAGGTTCAATTTATTTGTCATTACATGTATATACATGAAACTAAATTAGTACTCAGGACCAGCAATGTACATCATAAAAATTCCCATAAAATTAGTCCTATATTAAAATAATAACAGTAAAACCTAATAATAAATAATGCAGTGTAAGACAGAAGGTAATTATGGAATTTTGGCAAAAAAATGCTAAAAAACTACCAAGTACTGCGGCTTCAACAGACAAATGCATTGCCTCAAACCTGAAAACGGGCCTGTTTTTGGGACTTTTGCCAATAAATATTGTGATTCTCACATGACGGTGATACAACAAACACATGACCCACAGAATATGACACGCTGCTTCAGATTAAACCACCAACAGTATTTAAAGTAGCACAAAGGAGCTCAACCTTAAACATATACAATAAAATGAACTGAATGAATAAATCAAAAGGATGTTGCTGCTAATACATGATAAGGTTGTGAATATAGATGCTTTACTTTAGAATACTACAGTGAGAGAAATATACCTGTCAATTATTTGCAAACACCTAGTCTTCTATTATTTCTGAGACACATGCATGTTCCCTTTGTTTATGTCCATCAGACTGGATAATTTAATGGAGTATTTTTTTGACCAGTTGAACATACAGATGTACTGGGTTTGGCACAAGAAGCTTAATAATCATCAAACTGTCACCTTTGCAGAACACGCTGACTCTTTATGCACATATAGGTTAAATATCAGAGCATTAGTGACTCGCTGATGCATGAAAAACAATGAATAACTGACTAACTGGTCAGTATATAAGGCATGGCTTTCATTCCATACTATAAGACAATGACCTGAAACATATATCCAAGCATTGTAAGGGTCATTTAGAGAAAAAACAGTGTTATCTAACATGGAACGGCTTGCGCAGTCATTGGTTCTGAATCTTGCTGAGCTACTCTGGGATGAACTGGATCACAAGGAAAGAAAAATCACCCAATAGTCCAGAAGAGCTTTGACAAGTGTTACAAGAGATGTGGTGAACAATCTCAGCTGAAAGTTTGGAGAGAATAATTGTTTGAGTGTGAAATTGTTATCGGGAGGATTTTTTTTTTTTTTACTGAAAATAAAACGTACGAGTGAGTGGACATTTACAGTCAGAAAAAAATTATTAGACCACCCTTGCTTTCTTCAATTTCTTGTTCATTTTAATGCCCGGTACAACTAAAGGTACATTTGTTTGGACAAATATAATGATAACAA
>JAPQRP010000014.1:14272960-14284423 GCA_037367295.1 Apogon hyalosoma
CGACTGGTGTTGGAATCGAACCCAGGACCTTCTTGCTGTGAGGCACGAGTGCTACCCACTGCACCACCGTGCCGCCTTCTCAGGATATTATATAATCTAAATGGGTTGACCTTGGGTGATGATTTTTCATTTGATCTTGTTGGAAAATACAAGGATCCACACAGATGCAAATGATCTGCTGGCAAAAAATGCTGCACCTGTGGAAAAAAACATTTCTGTGAAGTTCTACTTAGTTTTATTTGTCACTTGTACACATTATCATAGGAAAAATTACTGAGCATTTATTCCACAGTCAAAAGTGTTTTCCTCAAAAACAACAAATTTAGCTCTATATTGAGTGAATTTGGCTCTAATGAGTTTGGAGAGCTCTACCCCAAGAGTAACTTTTACTCATTTTAGAGAGGGACCAAATATTATCTGAGTTGAGTAAAATCTTCTTCAATTTGAGTAAATTTTACTCAGGCAAATTTCCTGAGTAGAGGTCTCTCAGAGAGCAAGAACAAGCATAAGGGTTAAAAGATACAATCAAATATAAAGTCAAAGATATAAACAGGATAAAAGTATACAAATATATAAAAATTTAAAAGCAGTAATAGCACAATACTCATAACAAATATCTAAAAATAAATACTAATCACAAATTGTACTTACTTCTAACCTTTACTGAGTGATTTACCACCATTTATTATTTTTATCATTTGTAAATATCTGATTTTTACTGAAAAATCCAAAACATTTAATTTACTGATGGTGTTTATATCGATAAAAGCTCAAAAGTTATTATATAAAAATGGTGAAAACTGAAGCCAAAGAGCCCTTTTCAGCAAAATATATCCTCAAATCAATGTAAATACAAGCATTTACCACTACTGTCATGTGTTCAACTATATGGGATTCATTGGTGAATCGATGCTGCAGAACAGGATGTCTTTCCTCATTCACTACAGAGCCTCTGAACATCCAAATGGGTCAAATCTGATTCCAGTGAAAAGCTGAGAAATTGGATTTTACCAGTATTATTTCACTATATTGATAAGATTAGTGGATCTAAAGTTACATCAGTAGATGCTTTTGGTGACAATGACACTGTTTAGGTTTTTGAGTTAATTGCAATTCCCTTCAGATTATTAAGCCTGCGCACAGAGGCTCTCTAATCACTCATTAAAGATATCATTAATTTATCTAGTGTCTCTCAGGGCGTTTTTTTTTTCCTTTTGCAATCCCATACCAAATCAATCTGTCACTTCTAAATCTAAAGGAGCAAAAGGTTGAGGAAATAAGTCGTAGGCGAGGGCAGCTTTTCTTGTAATAAAGCCAATGAGGACTCTATCTTTCATCACTCGTCTCTGAGTGATGACAGTGACGGGCTGAGGATGCCAGATGAGAGAAGTGCTCCTCAGAGAGTCGGCTGAAAGGTTAGCGTGGCCCCAGGCAGCATGGCTGATGAGCACGTGCATGCCGGCTGCACACGGCGCCCAGAGATGCGTTTGATTACATGCAGTGTTGACAAGTGAAGCTGGAACGTTCTCGGTTATTAAGCAGAACATGGAAAGTTTCCACGTTCACTCCAGAGCCTCCGAACGTCCAAATGGGTCATATCTGATGACCATGAAAAGATGACAAACTGCATTTTACACCTGTTACATGGATTGATAGGTTGAAGCTGATTGACACTTAAAATGTCAAATTATCTGATCCATGCACAAGATGGAGATTAAAAATACAGCATTTTATTCTATATCATGCAAACTATAAAGGATATTAGCATTAGCATGCTTTGAAGCTGTGTTTCAGCCATGTCTGTCCTGTATTTGAGTTTATTGTGGAAAAACATGACATGCAGTTGTCATTTTGAAGCTGACTGACACTATGTCTAATTGTCTAATCCACACACAATATGCAGATTAAAAATACAGTATTTTATTTTATATCATACAAACTTTAACCCTATAACACCAAATGTATCATATTTGATACATGAGGTTTGAAGCCTTTTACATGATCAGTGTGATACTGTTTCTTGAAAAACCTGATGTGTACAATTAGATACATGCAATCAAAGGACAATCCACCAGGGGGAGGAACTGGTTCACCAGAGGCCTTTCCAGGACACTGCAAGATTGTCAGGAGGCAGAAATTTGCCAGTTTTGAAAAGGAATTACCAATTTGTTAGACGTGTTTGGGTATTATTATGTTTTTTTTTGTTCAAGAATAATATTTGTGCATTGAGACCCGATGTATCAAATAGGATACAAAATTGAAACTCATACATGGAAACCGATATTTGAAAAAAAAAAACAAAACAAAACAACATTTTTTGGTTGTTCAGAAGGACCAATAAAGGCTGCGGTTTCAAAGAACTGGAATTTTCTGTCAATGATTTAATGGTTGAGGCTTTACAGGATTAAAGGACATTAGTATTAGCATGATCGCGCTTTGAAACTGTGTTTCAGCCATGTTTGTCCTGTATTTGAGTTTATTGTGCTCAAAATAACAATAACTTTTATGTTTCCCCCTGATTTTGCACAGAAAGTTTGGACTGTCATTTAAAGTGTGAAGAGAAGCTCTTGGAAATATCTAAAAGTCTTCTGAGACAATTTTAACCCATAAAGACCCGGTGCTACTTTTGTGACAGTTCCCAAATGATTTTTACTCTCTATTTAACCTTTCTTAAGTGATATATCACAATTTAGAATATTATCCTCTATGTTCTTCATGTTTCACTGTAAATCATGTATTTTCTTATATTTAATATTTAATTTAGATGTTCATGAAAATTCAAAGTAAATTCAAAGGTTATTATATCAAAACAGAGCAAACTGAATTAACCTTTCTTATGTGATTTATCACCATATACTGTAATATTATCCTCTTTATTTTGAGTTTTCAGCGTAAACCACATGCTTTCCTATATTTAATTCACTGATCATGTAGATATTCATAAAAGCTCAAAGTAAATTCAAAGGTTAACAGAGAAAACTGAAGAAAAAGTGATTTTTTTTTTCAGTAAAATATATCCTTAACTGAACATAAATAAAGTGTCCATCCACTGTCGCTTATCAAACTCCATGGGTTTTACTGGTGAATCAATGTTCAGAGGTTCATTTCGGAGTCTCTGAACGTCCAAATGGGTCATATCTGATGACCATGAAAAGATGACAAACTGTATTTTACACCAATTATTTACATGGATTGATAGGTTTAGTGGATCAACAAGGATTAAACATTTTAGATCAGTAGATGGTTTTGGCTGATGGTGGTCATTTGGGTCTTTACGAGTAAAGCACTGCATCATATTTACCACAAACATGGCAACATTTGCCACCATTCATACAGAATGATCCTAAAACCAAGTGACATACACCATTAGAATTAGAGCTTTAAGTTGACATATGTTGCACCAAATTGTCCCATTGTCCCAAATTGTCCCTTTTTTTTTTTTTAACAAGCAAGTGACTACTTTTGGTCTTTTCTGCATATATGTTACAAGACAGTGACAGCAACAGTTACAGTGAGGACAACCTCAGGTCCAGTGTGGTCTACAGGGTCTGCAAGGTCCACCTCTGCATGAACAGTGAGTGGACCTGTTTTGTTAGGTACCATGAAGTAAAGTCAAGGTCGAGTTTATTTATATAGCACATTTACAACAACGCAAAGTGCCTAAAGTGATGTACAAGGATATAGGTAAAAATATATAGATATAGAAGATATGCTAAAACTGATAAAACAGATACACAATAATAGGATAAATGGCACTAATGGAAGTAATGATGCTCACAGTAATAATGTGTTTGTTGACAGGTGTCTCTATCAGTACTTATGTTGTTGTAAAGTTCTAAAATACATGTTTCTTTCACCTAACATGTGTTTTCTTGTCTTTTTTAACCTACAAAGACCCAAACATCCACCGTCAACCAAAACCATCTACTGATCTAAACTGTTTAATCCCTGTTGATCCACTAATTTTATCAATCCATGTAAATAATTGGTGTAAAATACAGTTTGTCATCTTTTCATGGTCATCAGATATGACCCATTTGGATGTTCAGAAGCTCCATAGTTGCCGTGGAAACACTGTCATCTTCTATAACACTGATTCATCAGTAAAACCCATGGAGTTTGACAAATGATAGTGGATGGAGACACTTGTTTTATGTTCAGTTAATGATACATTTTTCTGAAAATGTCATTTTTTCTTCAGTTTTCTGTGTTTTTGATACGATAACCCAAACTTTAATCTGAGCTTCTATGAACATCTACATGATCAGTGAATTAAATATAGGAAAATACCTGATTTTCACTGAAAAACATAAAATACAGAAGATAATATTACAATAAATGGTGATAAATCACATGAGGAAGGTTAAATATAGAGAAAAAAATGCCATAAAAGTAACACTGGGTCCTTATAGATTAAATTAATTTATTGCTTTTTTTCTGCTACTTAAGGGTAAGGAACCAAATATGTTAACTTCACTGACCTTGATTTTCTACATAATAAGACAATTTTGAAAGTTTTCACAAAAGTACTAAAGTCCTGCCAGGTCCTAAATGACACACTAAGGTTGAAACTTTGATTTTCAGAGTATTTCTATGAGCGCCTCAATAAGAAATCTGAGACATAGACAGACAAATGTTCTTGGTTATTAAGCAAAACTTGGAAATAATAAAAGAAATGGGGGATTACAAAAAGGCAATCATGCAGAGATGTTTTCCCGGAGCTTAAAGATAAGAAATCTCACATCAACCTGTCGTCTGCATTGATTTTATTTGCCCGTTACTAGATTAGGCCCATTAATCACCACCTTAAGCTTCCACAAACTTCTCAGCGCAATGCAATAAGAATAAGGAGCAATCTGTCCCCCACCTCTCATTAGGACACTAAAAAAGTTCCCCCTGAAGCTTAATTATTTATCTGCATTAATATCTGTTCAATTATTAATGATAGGTGTGTGTGAAGGCCAAAGATCAGCTCTCCTTTAACTCTGCTCCCTCCTGATTAATGGATGAGGGAGAAGAGCCATTCATGTATTATTACTAGAGAGAGAAAAGCCTCAGAGAGACGGAGAGAGAGAGACGGGGAGACCAAGACAGACAGAGCGCCAGAGGAAATGTGTTGAATGATAATCGGTGTTTAGTATGCAAACATGTCCTCTGTACAATGCAGGCATTTCAATATTCCAGGGGGCTTGTACGGCACCGACTGGTGGAAGCGGAAATGTTTCCAAATTGAAATGGCTAACATTTGCCCTGCGTCTCTACTTAAACTTGACACCCGTGGCACAAAGTTATGGGATGTCAGGAAGTGGAAATGTGGAAAACATGACACGAAGTTGCCATTTTGAAGCTGATTGACACTTTATATGTCAAATGATCTGATCCATGCTCAAGATGCAGATTAAAAACACAGCATTTTATTTTATGACATGCAAACTATAAAGGGCATTAGCATGTTCAGCCATGTTTGTCCTGTATTTGAGTTTATTGTACTCAAAACAACAAGAAGTTTTATGTTTTATATTTATAAGTCTACTGTTACTCTGAGACAATTTTAACCCATAAAGACTCAGTGCTACTTTTGTGGTAGTTCCCAAATTAATGTTTCTTTCTATTTAAACTGTCTTAAGGGATATATCACCATTTATTAGAATATTATGCTCTGTATTTTGCATGTTTCAGTGTCAATCATGTATTTTCCTATATTTAATTTACATGTTTATGAAAGTTTTTGAAGTTATTTTGAGTCATTATATTAAAACAGAGCAAACTGAAGAAAAAGTGATTTTTTTACGCAAAATATATCATTAACTGAATACAAAACAAATGTCTTCATCCACTGTTCTTTCTCAAACTCCATGGGTTTTACTGGTGAATCAGTGTTCAGAGGTTCACTACGGAGTCTCTGAACATCCAAATGGGTCATATCTGATGACCATTAAAAGATGACAAACTGTATTTTTCACCAATTATTTATAGGTTTAGTGGATCACCGGATATTAAACATTTTAGATCAGTAGATGCTTATGGTCAGTGGTGGTCGTTTGGGTCTTTATGTGTTAACCACTGCATCATATTTACCAAAAACATGGCTACATTTGCCCCCATTCATACAGAACGATCCTAAAACCAAATGACATACACCATTGGAATTAGAGTTTTAAAGTGACAAGTTGCACTATGAAATTACATGAAAATACATGAAATTTATATCAACATGTTGAGCCAAGTCTCCTGACCCTCCCAGAGTAAAAAATTTGATGAAATGACTAAGAAACCTCTTTAAACCATACAGACCCAGTGCTACTTTTGTGGCAGTTCCCAAATATTTTTTTTTCTCTCTATTTAACCTTTCTTGAGTGATTTATCACCATACATTATCCTCTCCGTTTTGCATTTTTTCAGTAAAAATCTGGTATTTTCCTATATTTATTTTACTGATCATGTACTTTAATCAAGATGCTGTGGTTATATTTAAGGGTTACCATACCAAAAACAGAGAAAACTGGAGGAAAAAGTGGCTTTTTCAGTAGAATCTCTCATTAACTGAACATAAACCAAGTGCCTCCATCCACTGTCATTGATCCAACTCCATGGGTTTTACTGGTGAATCAATGTTGTAGAAGATGACGGTGTTTCCACATTCACTACGGAGCCTCTGAATGTCCAAATAGGTCATATTTGATGACCGTGAAAAGATGAAAAACTGCATTTTACACCAATTACTTACATGTATTGATAGGTTTAGTAGATCAGCAGGTATTAAACAGTTCAGATCAGTAGATGCTTTTGGTTACTGGTGTATGTTTGGGTCTTTATGGGTTAAGGACCTCCCTAAGACAAAAACGGTTCAAGTTTGTCCACCTGAGTGAAACTATGAATACATGAGAAGGTGCATGATGCATCATAGTTTGAGTAAAAATATGCATAAAACTAATTTGATAAATATTTTATGGACTCATTTTACATTGGTAGTGCTGAAGATTAGAATTCAAAACAACTTGACAAGTTACATGGAGTAATATAACTTATAATTCAACAATACAATATGAAAAGCTCAGCTGTTTTGTCTGATAACAGTCATAAACTTATCAGGAAAGACTTAATTAAACCCTCGCCTGGATTTAACTTTAATTTAGAGTTCACTTCCATTGGATAATTACTGCAGTGATTAATATGTTTAAGCTGCAACAACTTCTTTAACTGATGCGGTGAGTAGATCCTCATTTCTTAATCAAGCTTCAGTTTGATAGTTTAAGATTGGACTGTGTTTCAATGCAAAAAGGTCATGTGGTCTGATGAGTCCAGACTGACCCTGTTCCAGAGGGATGAAGTGATTACCCATCATGCCTAGTGCCTACAATACAAGCCTGTGGGGGCAGTGTTATGATCTGGGGTTGGTTCAGTTGGTCAGGTCTAGGTTCTATAACGTTATGTGTGTAAATTGAGGTCAGCGACTACCTGAAGAAACTGAATGACCAGATCTGAACATTACTGGACTTTTTCATTGCTGATGACGATACCAGGATACATTAGGGTCATTTTCACACATGGATTGGCCACCACAGACTCCAGACCTGAACCTGATTGAGAATCTACAGGATGTGGAGGGTGTGAGGATCTTCAGGACCCAAGACTTTCAGATCTTTGTTGGCATGATTGTAGTCCAGTGGGAACTTTGATTCATGCTGTGGCACTGTCCTGTAGTCAAGTCTTTCTGGATACATGTCTGCGAGTTAATTCTAGAGTTTATTCAAGTAAGTATTGCTCCATGTCCAGCAGTATGTCTGATGGGGTACAGGGCTGCACAGCTAAATAAGAAAAGAAAGAAAAACAGCTGGTTTAACCTTTTTCACTGTGAAAAGAAGGATTTTGTTGAACTGGAAAATTGACAAATCAAAGTGTTTCTCTATAGAAACATGGGTTTCTGGGTTTTTAAATCTCTTAGGTTTGGAGCGAATGACAGATTTACTTAATGACACTAATTTTAGAACCATTTGGAACCAGGTGAGGGGGTGCATATCATCGTCACAAATATTAAGTTGAAAGACTAAAAGTTCAGAGCAATAGGCAAGCTTCTCTGTTTTTTTTCCTCAGTCCTGATCAATGGGATCTTTGGATTCCCTTTAATAATTTAAATGATTATTTATCTAAGCTGACAATACTTGCACTGTCCTTTTATGTCTGGTTTGTTGGTTTTCGTCATGGTTTAGATCTGTGTTTTTTGTTGTCATGAATAATTGCAAAAATTAACAAAATGTGGAGAAAAAAAAAAGAGAGAATCTTCAGGATGAGATGGAGTGGTCTGACTCTCCATCATCAATACAAGATCAAATCAATGCAGCTATGGACAGAAATAAATGTCGGGGCATTTATTGTGACAGTGTGTAAGTGTTGCATCATATAAACAATGCCACAGTGGATACGTGGTGTAATCAAAGCTAAAGGGTGTCTGACAAAATCTTAGATGTGATACTAAACATCTTCATTTACAGTGGCCATGCCTGAGTTGAAATACTCATTTTACATATTTTTAAGTATTTGTTTTCAAAAAAGAGGTTATGTATTGATATGTTTACCTGTGGAATTTATGGAAATTATGAATTTAACTCAAATAATAACTCATGTAGAAGCAGGTGTGAGCATGTAGGGATGTTTGTATTTCCACACATATATATCAATACAATGCACGCTAGGGAAGGACAGACTTGAGCTAAGTGAATTTGAAATTAAAGTTGAGCTTCAGGAAGGAAGCCTTTTTCTTTTTTTTTCTTTTTTTTTTTTTCAGCTACACTTTGGAGAGAAGATGGAATAATATGTTAAAGACTGGGGTGTAAAAGAACCTCTGGCTTTGTTGAAATCTATAGAAATATGTTGACTGCTGCATTATTGTGCTTGACAAAATATAAGAATTATTAGGAAAAAAAAATCTAAATAATTGCATTTTTCTCTTCCTTTGTGAATAAAACTCATGTACTGTGCACAGCCCACTCACTGCCTCTTTACTGACTAATCCTCCCTCATAAAAAGCACAACAGTAACATTAACTCCTGTTTTCACTTTTACTTCCAGGTCTAATGGTTGAGTTGGTGTTTTTACTTGTTGTACTCTGACACCTAGTGGACATATACAGAACTGCAATTAAGATGACCATCCCACCGTGGGGAGATTTCAGTTAACAGCAGCAACATACAAGCAAGTGCAGATAAAAAGACAGGTAGAAAAATCTACAAACGAGTGAAAAATAAAAAACATAAAGAAAAAAATAAGAAAGTGGCATTTATATAAATATTCATATGAATAAAGATTAGAAATATGTAAATAATATTTCATTTTTAATTCTAACATGGTTGTAATCGATTAAATTGATGGAAAAAGTTCAAGTACATTAGAATGATGATACAATAAAATATTTCTAATATTTTGAATGTAATATTTTATTGAAATAAATACAATTTTAAAGTATACTATATCCATTTAAATGCTGAAACACAAGTTAAGTGTTCATATGAAAGACAGTGTTTATTTCCTTGGGGAATCTTTAAAAAATACATAATTTCTAATATTTTTTTTTAAATAAATTGTTTTTACTGATTTTTTTTTAAAGCATCATATTGCAAATTACTCATTTCTATCCTAATGTACAGTCTGAGGCAACTGAGTGTGAAATGATTTTCTTGTTATTTCATAATTTAAGTTATATTTCAATACAATCTCACAGTTGTATTATGAGGTTTTTATTAATCAAATACATTCATAAGACCTGAGAGGGTGGGTTGTTGGGGTTTTGCATTGAATTATTTTTACAGTGGAAAAAAAAAAAAAAAAAAAAAAAAAGGGAAACTGTCACTTACATCTTGTCGTCACTAGGTGGCGCCAAAGTACAACCTATAGTTTCAAACTGCAGGTTTCCAGATGTGGATCCTTTGATGATCACAAAGGTTTCAACAGTATTTAATATCAGAAATACCTGTTATGAACATATATCAATATTTAACACAGGACGAAGGCTTTTACATTCTGACTTGAGTGAATATTTGATGTCTGACTTTGAATGAGGTGTATAATAAGATTTTTAAAAAGAGTATCACATTTGACATATTAGCACTTAGTCATTTTCAGTCCATGTGAATACACAGACACCTAACAGAAAGCACAGACAAGAATTATTCAAGAATCAAAAGTCTTATATACAGAAAAGGATTAGGGCCACTGGAAAAAAAATTAAGGTCCAATATATATATTTTTTTTTATTATTATTATTATTATTATTATTGTGAGAAAAAAATTCAAAATCCTGACTTTTTTTTCCTCAGAGTAATAACAAAAAAAATATATATATATGACTTTTTTTTCGCATATAATACAAATTCCGTTTTTCAACACTAGATGGCAGCAAAACCATGAAACGCAAAGAAATCAGCTTTAGAACTTTTTTTAACCCATCCAATTTTTTGTCTAAATGTCAATCATGGAACAAATTTAAGTATTCAATTTATGTTATTACAAATGCAAAGAAACCTGAAAATTAAAGTTAATATAAATATAATATACACATAAGGCAGACCCACACAAATACCTGAAGACCAGCAGAAATAATTTAAGTTTTTAAAAAGCCAGTTATGGGTTCATAACTGTAAAACTGGTTGCAAGGATGTTTTCTTAAATGAGGATTTTACTCTTGAGAACTGTCACAGAATTATGGGATGGAGAAATCCAACTTGACACATGCAGGCCAATATTAAACTATAGTGTTTCTGTCGTGCATTTGTGTGTGTGAACTTAATTTTGTTGATTAAAAACGTAAATGTTGCAAATAAAAAATAAAAAAAAAAAAGACATGTTGCTTTTCTTTGCTCCTCTGTGTTTCTATATAATATGTTATAGAACAGTGAAGGATTGATCAGTGTAAAGCCCACGCAGGACTCTGCACAGGCCCACAAATATTTTTGGTCCTGTTACAATCCACAAACATTCACGCACTTTTTGCGCATTTACAGTTAAAAAGGTGAAACTGACGCAAACAGAGACCAGTCAAACACTTCATCCAAGATACACTGAAGACAAACAGCTCATATATGTATAAAATGTTGTATATTATTGAGTATTATGTGTTTACAACATAAGACAGTGTGCTTGTTATTTTTTGCAAAATGGAACAAGGCCATGAACTGAAACGAAATGTGAGTGAAAGACAGTGACACAACTTACACGTGTATTTTTGTTTCTTTGAATTGAGACTATATTTGATACCTCTGCAGGAAAAAAAAAAAAAAAAGGATAAAACATTTTCCTTTTCAGAATAGATCGGTTCAGGTGCGAGTCACACACACATACACTGGCATGGCTTTACTTTCAGACACAATATCAGCTTTTCAACAACGGGCTCATCACGTGTGTGTGTGTGTGTGTGTGTGTGTGTGTGTGTGTGTGTGTGTGTGTGTGTGTGTGTGTGTGTGTGTGTGT
>JAPQRP010000014.1:14284523-14303441 GCA_037367295.1 Apogon hyalosoma
GTGTGTGTGTGTGTGTGTGTGTGTGTGTGTGTGTGTGTGTGTGTGTGTGTGCGTGTGCGTGTGCGTGTGTGTGTGCGCGCGCTGCTGTTGAAGCACCCAGTATATAGGCTACTCAATAAAAACGAGTCTGCGATCCGTAAGTGCATTTATCATCCTATTACGGCGACAAATCCGGCTCCCAATACATGAAAGGTAAAATGAATTACCAACGTTAAGCCGTCAATAAAGTCATTTCTGTAAATGGTGTCTCCGAGGGCCCCCGCTATTATTCAACAAGCTTTATCAGCACCTTGGAAATTACGTGGCTTGTACCGCGGCCCCTGCTTCACTTTGATTAAGGGCCCTGCCAGGGACCGTGACAGCGCTTTTGACTCGGGTTTTATTCAGCCCTTTACTTGTGATGAACACCGGGCTGATCGGGCGGAATGAAGACTAATTAAAAGCTATAAATTATCTTTTGCAGCCCCTCTCAAGTAGCTTCTCTTTGCAGCGCCAGATAAGAGCAGACTGAGTGCTCATTTACCCACAATGGCGCTGCGGCTAAACAGCATATTGATACTGTCCTAATTGGAATTTAATTAAGTAGCCATGGCTTCCCACTCTGGCCTGTGGGATAAAGATTTCACTGCGGCTGTGTTAAACATCAACACGTCCCCACTTCCATACTGTTGCTGTTATGATTATTAATATTTGGATTTTTAAACAGCCAATTAGAGACGAAGGTGTTGGTCATTCTCCTGGAGATTGCGCCAAAAAAAAAAAAAAAAAAGATAAAGAAGCATTCCACTGTTTATTATTGAGGTACATCCTTCCCAAAGCCACACAGGTAGTGTGGAGAATCTAGGCATTTAGATTAAAAATATTATCTTGTGCGTAAAAACAAGCGCACGAGAGGAAAAAAGGGCAAAGGAATCGTTTTAATTAAGTAGAGCCGCAAAAATAAAAAGCTACTTACTGAAAAGTCACTAAATTGACGTATTTGACAGTACAGCTCTAAGAATTTTAGCAATATAATTTATCTTCTTTATTTAATGTTTTTCCCTTTTTGCTCTTCTTGCGCATTTTCTAACCAACTGAATATGTTTTGCCAAATCAATTTCATAACAGCAAAAGGTTAAGTCCATTCAAAGGGAAAACACCTGCTGTAATAATGTATTAGAAATTTGGAAGGCCACATTTTATTTTTTTGCAAGTTTAAAAAAAAAAACAAAAAACAAAACCTGAATTAATCAGTTGGTTAAGAAAAAAACACCTAAAAATCTCAAAAACGTAAATTAAATGTGTATTTTAATAGAAAAACGGCTGCTACTGGCTTTCTGTCACTCCACACATATATTTAAGCACCCTTGCTACCTCTGTTGTTTTTGTTTTGCTGTGTACTTGTGCATACGCGTGCGCTTTTACCAAACCCTTGCATTACGCGCGAGCTGTGCGCGCGCGGATCAGGACGCAGCGTATCCTCGGCCCCAATTGGTCGTCGTCAATTGTGACAGGGACGATCTCCCCTCCTGATTGGTCGGCTGCACGTGTGTACGCGCACACGTGCTTCCGGCTGGGTGTAAGAGAAGGAAAAAAACACAAGGGGGGAGATAACGGTTTTAGGAGAGTTTAGGAAGAGCGAATACACAGATATTATGCTGCACCGTGGAGACGCAGGGACACTGGTAACGTGGAGCTGTTCGCTATGCCAGGTCTCGGAAGGCTATTAGGAGAGATGACGCCGCTGTAGGTGATAATATAAATTAACACGTGTGTTTTGCGTTTTATCCTAGCGAAAAGGTTTGGTTTACATGCTGTGCGTTTAAATTGGATACCGAAAAGGGGGAGGGAGTCCGAGCAACAAGTGGAGTTTGGCGTGGAGAGGCCGAAAATTCTCTATCTCAACGACCCCAGCTATGGAAGAGCAAAAGGAGCCCAACAGCGGCCGGGACTCAACCGAGGAGGAGAGCATGTCCCTGTCGCCAAACCTCCCATCCCCTCCCATGATTTTACCCCACCAGGCCGCTCAGCAGGCCCACAGAACCACGAACTTTTTCATTGACAACATCCTCCGGCCGGATTTCGGCTGCAAAAAGGAGCCGAGCTACCGCGACCGCAGCCAAACGCCGGGCAGAGAAAACGTCAACCCGCTGGTGGCGAGGCCGACGCACACCGGCAGCCTGTGCCTGGACTCCAACTGCAGCAGCGACAGCACCTCCTCCTCGCCCTCCTCTTCGTCGTCCACGTCCTCGTCGCCTTCGTCCAAACAGAACTCGTCGAAACAAGGCGAACCCGCGAGCAACGGGACTGGCAGATACGCAGACAGCCCCTCGTCAATTATGGTTATGAGTGGCAGCAATGGAGGCTCTCCGACCACAATAAAAGAAAGCCAGCCGATGTTATGGCCCGCTTGGGTTTACTGTACACGGTACTCGGACCGGCCCTCATCTGGTAAGGCGCTAATAGTCCCCGAACTGCCGCCTGGGGTGTCTGAATGTTGGGCAACGTCTGTGCGTAAAATGCCAAATCCTCTCTCTTGCGTAAATGACCCTCCTGTACACCGCCTCTCTAATCATCCCAAACTTTCAGCATGTGCATAAAACTTCTAGAACTCTACTGATATTTACAATTTTTCATTCATTCCTATGATTCATCCAATCAGAGCTGTGAATTTTCAGTTTCGAAGACAAAAAAAAAAAAAAAAACACATTTACGCACACACCAACCTCCAAACGCATTGGGATGGTGCTTCACGTCTGTTTGATGGTAATTGCAATGAAAAATCACTGGCATGATTATGCACAATTAATGTCCATCATTTCGTGACCTTACACAATTCTTCCTCATAAAGCACCAGAGTAATATTGTGAAAATGCAGCCTTTATAACATGTAGCATCTCGTCTGATTTGTTTGCTTTAGTGATATAATAGCAATAACGATGTTGTCTTTTAACTCCAAGCCAGCAGAGAAGAGACAATTATTTAATGTATCTTATAATATGGAAAATATAGGGTATTAAAAGTATGTAGTTTCCGTCGTATAAGTGTATCCTAATAAAAATGGTGTCAAAAAAGAAAAATGTACAACTGGAACTAAGTAATATTTAAAAAAAAATTATACATCACAACAAAAATATTAGTAATTAACAGTGTGTTATAGTGTAATAAAATAAGACTATATATTGATGAGGGTCAAAAAGCTATAAAATGAAGCAGAAAATAAGAAAATATATCCTATTGTTTAATACAGTTGTTTTTTGAAGGAAAGATCATGCTTATTAACAAATGCAGTGTTTAATATTATTAGAATCAGTCTTATTTTGCAAAAAAAAAACATGTTTTAGTCGGAAATCATTAGATGATGTACTGATACAAGCTGCAAGGTCAGCTTCTGGGTCACTGCTGTGCGTTTAAATAATAATGAACTACATGGAATGGTGTTAACCCACAGTTTTCTGCGTAAAAGTGACTCAAACCCGTGTTGTGGTTTTATGTGAATCTGGTTTAGAGCGTGCCAAGTGTCAGGGACCAGTAAAGAAATGCAAAACATTTTACTTTAAAGCTGCAGCAGGACATTTTGAGCGTGTGAGTGTGTAGTTTAATAGCTGCTCTGTTATTAAATTAAATTGTACCAATACGATATTAGTCATCATCAACTGGGATTTTAATCATTATAGTGTGACTTATGAAACCACTGCACATAATTTACGGTCTAATATTGAGGTTGCATGTTTTGAAATGCATTACTTATGCATTTATCTGCAGTACAATGCATATTTTCTTGTGGGTGGTGATTTTATATCGTGTTTATCAGCGGTGTTTTGAGCATGAAATGACAAAAAGGTCAAAACGCCACTTTTTTTCCCCTCGTCATTTACATTTTTCTGTTATCATGCCTCGTTTAGTCTGTATTTGTACGTTTTTCCAGCACTACTTTGAGGTTTGGAATAATGAAATAGCTACCTTCAGTCACACATATAAATTGCGGCCTTTATTTGTGCGTAAAGACGTCTGTGGATTGCGTCGCTGTTGCTGTTGCTGCTGCTTTCATGATGATGCGTTCAGGCGCAGATGTGTCCTTACGTCAAAACAAAGCTATGGGGTTCTGATTAAGAAGTCACAGGCCTGGGTGGGTTCCGTCCTGTATAATCTGTCTAATAGGGGATTTTCCATAGAAATGCGAGACGGTGCGGACATGTGAAGTCCAAAGTCTGGAGCAAGTTGAGCCGTGGATGCTTTTCGGTGCTTGTTTTGGCGATGGGGCAAAGTCAGACGTTACGGGCCTTGGGTTAGAACTACACACATGTAACAGCCTTAGTACAAATCTGCAAACCTGTATGAAACCTGTTTATATCAAATCCACGCATTAGTAATGAGTAATGATCAAAACACACCCATTAGTGAGTGTGTGAATAAGCCAATGAGGACAGGTTATTTCTAACTTCTTTTTTATTGTACATTTTAACTGTTGTTTTCTCGATTTATTATATTTAAACACATTTTTATGTTTCTCACCTGGAGGCATGCAAAATACTGATTTTTCAGCCGTTTCTCTGCGCAGGCCCAGTTCCTGACCTCTTTAACTGGACTCTGTATTTTAGAATTAACACATATTTCCGAATGCGTTAGTGTGTTTGTGTGACTTTGCTGCTTCATAACCTTTATTTTTCATGAATTAAAACGCCAAATCTGCGTGGTGTAACGTCATAAATGCTCTTAACGCACGTTTTTTCCTTTCTCTATTGTTGTATTTTCATTTCATTGGAGCTGCTGTTTGTGCGTAAATCATGAAAAATCCAGTGTTCCGTCCTTTGTTATTGATTTGATCCGTGCGTAAAACTCGTGAATTGCTTTCTATTCATGTTGCTGCTCTGACATTTACGTATTCTTCCCATTGTTGTTTCCACGCCAGGCCCAAGGACACGGAAACTGAAAAAGAAGAAGAGCAGCAAGGAGGACAAGCGGCCCAGGACAGCGTTCACGGCCGAGCAGCTGCAGAGACTGAAAACGGAGTTCCAGGCCAACCGGTACATAACGGAGCAGCGGAGACAGTCTCTGGCCCAGGAACTCAACCTGAACGAGTCCCAAATTAAAATCTGGTTCCAGAATAAGAGGGCCAAGATTAAAAAGGCCAGCGGCTACAAGAACGGCCTGGCCCTGCAGCTCATGGCGCAAGGACTTTATAACCATTCAACGACCACCGTGCAGGACGAGAAGGAGGACAGCGAGTAGTGGCCCCCCGGACATTTCCCTGCTGAGGGCCACTACTGGACTCTATTGGCTTTTGGAGATAATGAAAAAAATGAACTGGAAGTGGGGGAAAACGCTATTTAAAAAGAAAAAAACACAGATTTCTGTTTATAGTAACGCTATATGGACATAATTATATAAATGAACGATCGTTATTAAAGTTTATATAGCCACAGTTATCATGTTGTATACAGTATATTTAATTTCAGGTTCGGGCTCATCTTCTCATCCGCTCTTTACCTGCTGGAAATCCCCATTTTTCCCATCTTTCCCATTGTTTTTAGGATGTCTAATTAGCTCTATAGGATTTTGTGGTCTCCTGCCCCCCCCTCCCATATTTGCGCCATATTTCCTTCAACACATCAGTCCGCAAACTCAAGCAAGCCAAAGATTTTAATATGTTCATATGTAGTCTGAAGTAATAAAAAAAGAGAGTCAACAGTAGATTGATGGCCTAAATTTTCTTTGTTTTTTTTTTTTTTTTCAGTTTAAACAATTAAATGCGTAAAAGTGAGTTTAAATCTTACACATCACATTGTTTATTATTTTAATTCTAGCTAAATTTCATACACTTTACTGAAACCACATCATGACTTTACTGCATATTTTAAAATTTAAGGTTTAAAATAGATAATAGATGGGGATATGATCTTCACGCAGCGTAATTAAATTAAATAACATGCTTTTAAATGCTTTCTGACCACTTAGGGATTAAAAATGCTGCATTTTTATTATTATTTTTGATATGTGATAAATGTGATGGAGCAGGACGGTAATAAAATGCATGCGCGCAGTTCATCTTTCGCCATAACCAGATGCTTCTTGTTTCTACATAGAGGGTAACATTTCAGCTATTAATCTATTCTGGGATTTTACAAGATTTCATCTCTGTGCTTATCTTTCAGTCAGAAGGGAGGGAGAAGTGGAAAGGACTTAAATCCAGATCTGTACATGGACTAATAGGGCTCAGTTTGGTTTAAAGAAACGCGTCCTTTCCCTCTAAGGGCTTGGTTTGGCCTGTTGGCCTTATGTGACCTCAGGTTCAGGTTTGATAGAGCCTGACTGTGAACCCTGTGACACGGCGTGTGTGTCTGTCTGGCACCCCGAGGTCACACCAGACACACAGAGTCTGGGTGGAGTGAAAGTTAGAGGGGTTTTTTTGTGCAAATCATCAAGAAAAAAATAATGTTTTCATTCTTTTAAAAAGGAAATTGAGGGATAATTTATGAACAATTTGCCTGAAAAACAAACAAAACAAAAGCTGCGTGGGCTGTATGAGCGACATGTCTTCTCTATTGTGTCTATGTCTTCTTTATTTCTCTAATAACTTAGTGATGCATTCGCGGTTTTCTGTATATTTCACAATCAGCCACTGCAACGCAGATTTCCGAGGCCTATTGTTTATATCTGTGGTGTAATCCTGCTATTTCAAAATAACTCTCACTGTGCAAAGTATATATTAAGTTATTTAAATTATATTCAGCTTCTAAATCAGTGCTGCTAGGATTCATATTTATTAACCATTTCCTGTCCAGGCTTTTACAGAAAAATTGCCAGATAAAAATAAGCAAGGGTTTTATTTGCTGCGTAAAAAATGGTTAAAGAGGGCGTTTGGAGTGTCAGCATGAAGCCTGTGCAACCTCGAGGTAAACTCTTGATATGCAGCCCAACCCTCCACTGTCTGTGCGTGATTTATATTATATCTGTTTGCTAACGTGGCTCATATACAACTGATAGCGGATCGGATTATTTAATTAAGAGCTAACAAGCCTGCAGAGGTCTGCAGCGGAGGGTTCACGGCCTCCGCGTTTCAAGCTTTTTAATTATTTCAAGTGCTGATGCGTTTGTGTTCAGCTTTGCCTATAGAGCAGAGATTTAATAAGTGCACTGCATAGCGTGTTAATAATTGATTTCAGTAACGACAACCAGGGATTTGCTGTTAGTTTATAGGTTATTCCGCAGGTTTGTATTTTAATTAATATTGCATCTTCATTATATTTATTTATTGTGAGGATTCTTATACCTCAGAGGTAAAAAAAAAAAACCAAACAAAAAAAAACCCACAGACATACATTCAGTAAACGTAAAATATATATCTAAAAATTAAAAAAAATACCCCCTAATGTGATGTTTAGAATTACTGTAGAAAATTGGCTGAAACAGCAGATTTGGATTCTTATTTTTCCATTTATAAAACGCAGACAGGAGCAGCACATTTTTGCGCTTCTGAACTACGCATGCTCCGTCCCCTGCAGCAGTGGTCCGCAAACAGGGCCCTGAAATCCTCCGGGGGGTCCTTGGATGGGTTTCCTGGGGGTCTGCGGGAATATTAGGAATAATTTAAAGTCACTATTCCCTTAATGTAGCCCAATTATAAATATGACGAATGAATATTTATAGAATTTTGACTTTTGGTTTGGTAAAAACTTAATCTTTTGTCATGATCCAAATTACGCACCATTTGATTATGTTCCATACCCAAAAAAGGTGTTGTGTGTACTTATAGATTACATCATTATGGGATTTTTAAGGTATAAACCAGGCTGTTGGTATTTTTAGAGGATGCACACAGGGCCTGCACTGCAAATTATTCAGATAAAAAAAAACAAACCTTAGATTTAGAAGTGTTAGATAATTTACCTTGTTTTAAGAGGGTTTTTTTTGTTTGTTTGTTTTTTTAAGTGTTCATATATCTGTAGACATGCTTATTTCTAGATTTAACAATCTTAATTCAAGAAATATTGTCAAGTGAAATTATCTTGCTGCATGGACAGATATTTCACTTGTTTTGAGTTCCTTTTTACTCAGATTTAGTGTTTTTTACTTTGTTTTTAGACACCCTTTTTGCTGTGTGTATGTTTCTAAATCCATGCTCTTCGGCCATCTGGCCTGCATGTGTGAACAGAGGTGAGGACTGGGCCTGACTCCTCAAGCCTGTAGCTCTAATATTATAATGATAGTTCGATTCCCTGCTGTGAATGCGGAAGAGGATCTTATGACAGTGTATTTAAAATTCATACAATTATGAAACAGCGAGAGGATTTCTCTCTCCCCCTCCCACCTTGTCATTTAGGAAGCCGAGGGTTTATCTGTAAAACAAAGAAAAGCCAAGGATCGTTTGCATAGTTAGCATAGTCTGCCTCGCAGGCACAATATGGATTTAATTTATATGCAAATGAAAGCAATAAAAGGAGAATACACACTGGAAATCTCCGCCGTTTAAAAAAAAAAAGGGGGAAATGTTGGATTCAGAGCAGGTATGAGGGAGCGCACATGCACAAAACGAAGCATTATCAGCCTCCTCCCATAAAGAACAATGATGTTATATAATAACCAGAAACTGCAGAGTGTGTAATCCTTATAAGCAGGGTCTGGGAAATTAGATGCATTTACAGCTGGAGTGGAAACATTGCCACCGCACACGTAAGCAGAAATCCCCTCTGAATAAAGTTGGATAGAGATATAGCATGATTTTATTGCTTTATTTTTGTGGGAAATTTAGTCTCATAAAGCAGCACAGAAGATCAATAATGTTAGGAATGAAAACACACTGCATCCATGTTGCCTCTTTGGATTTTGCTGTGAAAGTTTCCAAAGCATGATGAGTTTTTAGACTTAAAATGGTCAAACTATCTATCAAACAGCACTGATAGATCATGTGAAACAACTTACATGTCAATAGTGGCTGGGAGTCAATGGATACAATCATACACATGGA
Source organism: Apogon hyalosoma (assembly GCA_037367295.1). NCBI lineage: Eukaryota > Metazoa > Chordata > Actinopteri > Kurtiformes > Apogonidae > Apogon > Apogon hyalosoma. The sequence continues at coordinate 14,293,471 of JAPQRP010000014.1, forward strand.
TTTTATTCCCATTTATCCTAAAAATGTATCAAATCTATTCAGATATTATTATATTTCTTATCTATTTAACGTGTAAATATCCCAAAAACGACATCTAAAATCATATATATGGTGACTCGTCTATTACATGCAAAACTTTACTTTAGGAAACACACTGGAGCTTACAATGTCACTGCAAATTCAACAAGACCCTCACTCCCTCCCCTCAGAAACATGCAAGCTAACCACCTGTCACTCAAACAAAGAGAGAGAGAGAGAGAGAGGGGTGTGTGTATGGGGGGGGAGTGGGTGACCTCACCAGGCCATGTAAATGAAGTTTTCAGTGTTGTTTATTTTGTGTGATACATACAATGAAAAATACATGTAAGCAAAGACAGTCTGGATAGAAAGGGAACTTTTAGGGGATACACACACACACTTGAACAATCAAACAATGAAATGCTCCCATGCGGAGATGAACAAGCTTGTGCAAAATGGCAGGAAAAGACAGCCTGAGCTTACACACACACACACACACACACATTTAAGAGCGTTTCTTAGATCACTACTCTGTGACCGTGGTGGTGCTAAGTAGAGAAGTTTAGAGTAATTCTTTTCCAGCTGGTGCCTCCATTGTAGCAAAGAGAAGATGGGGAGGGATGACGAGAGTGAGAGCTGCTTCATGTGGACTCTTTTCTTTTTTCTTTTTTTTTTTTTTTTTTTACTTTCCCCCCAAAACAACAATACTGATCTGACACTGAATTACTTCTTTGGATTTACTGAATTCATCTTACTGCATACAAAAATGCAAAGTTTTGCATGTTGTGTACAGGCTGCAAACAAGTGCAAGAAGAATTTTTTATTTTTCCTGAACATTTGTTTTATAATGGGATGCACATTTTGAAGCGTATGTTGCAGCATGTGCCTTCACTTTCACCAATTCTAACATCTGTGTTATGAAAGCCACACATTTAAGCAGATTTATTTTTAATTAAAATACACAAAAGGACACCCCACTTCATTTTAAGTCTTTAACTTGTTTGCTTTTACTATATTTTGCTGCTGGGATAAGTGGAAAGGATGTATCGGTGAACTTCTATAGCGCATAAATACAGAGACTACACACACAAAGCCATAATACTACTATTAACACGCTTGCTTGACTAAATCTGACTTATTCAGTTGTAAATGGAGAATGCAAAAACAGTTTTTAATCACTTGCACAGTCAGGATTATATACTGTAAATAGGGTTGCATCAAATAGTTTCAATACCAAATAAAAGTATCAGAATTGAGAACAAGTGAAAATTCTGATTAATAACACACATGACAATATATTAACTCCACCACCAACACTAACAAAGCAACATTTTTGGGTTTTCTATGAACCCTAGAGGGGGTCAAATCCTTTTTTTTTTTTTTTTTTTTTAAATTTGACTTACAATTACAGTCTGTGCAAACTCCAAAAGTCAAACTACGCATGCGTTTTTTGTTTTTCCAACAGGAGCACACACACACTCACATTGTACAACCATGACTGTTTTCCTCACAGTGAACTTCACTCATGACTTATTGTGGGTTGTCAACTGGACGGTACTATCTCAGACACACACAGAGGCAACAGACAAAGGTGGCATTGAGAGGGAACCTCCCACAATGCATCTGAGCGTCCAGGGGGCTCTCTGCTCCAACAGCCGTGATCTCACCGAGCTAAATCCAGATTACATGGAGGATATACGCAGCGCCACTTGTTTACTCTGCCCGTCAGGGGGTGATTTGAAGGGGGTGAGGAAGGGGAGAGGGGCATCACTAACGCACTACCACAACAAACACTTAGAAGGTCATTCTGAAGATTGCAAGGATAGACTTTATATTAACCTCGAATCTCAACCAAAACGCAGCGTCTCCCCACTGGACACTCACTTAATACAGTTTGTGATTTGTTGACACACTCACCAGGCTGTGACTCAGTCGAATTCACCTCAATCTCTGCTTTAAATTGAGCTTCTTTACTCTTACTGTTAGTGCAAACAGGACACTGAGCCTATAGGAGTCTGCGCAAAAACAACCCAAAGTTCATCAGTCACAGCTGGAGAAGCCGTCATTTGCGCATTTAGCAGACCCAGTATGCACCTGCTGGTCACGCATATCATGGGTGTGTTTGGTTTACGTCACAAAGCTTGAGAGCTGGGTGTAAATTAGTCATTATTTATATTATTTTAATCCACGATCTACGCGCAATCACACCGTCCTTAGTTTTGTTGCGATGAGCGTTTTTTTTTTTTTTTTTTTTTTTCCTTTTCTACACGAATTACTTGGCCTGCAGGTGAACCTGAACATAAACATCCACAAGAGGCCTAAGGACTGCGAGCTGAGACCGGCTTCCTGAGCTCCTGACGCAGCGCACTCACCTGCTGCAGCCGCTCATCCTGCGCCATCCGCTTTTACGCGCATGGTTTATTATTCCGTGTGACTTTTGTTTTTACTTTGCGCACAATTTATAAGTAGGCTCACATAAATACAACTTCTTTATATTTAAAGCATAGGAAATGCAACTCTTTAGGTGCAAAATTTTCAATATGTTCAACATCAATATTGAATATTCTAAGTAATCTACCACGAGTAAAGTGTTATATACAGTAGACAGCACATAGAAAGTCATTTAGAGCTGAAAAAAACTTTAAAAACTTTGGTTACTTTTTGGTTCCAAGAGGAGCCAGTGCGTAAGGATGTAATTTAACATATAGAAATGTAATATATAGCGTGCTACTGAGGAGGCGGCGCACTTAAAGGACAGTTATTCCTCTCTAATTAAAAAGGAAGCGTCAGAAAATGACAGTGCTTCTGCAGTCATGTGGCAGACAACACATCGGTTGAGGCTGCCAGCAAATGTTTTTATAATCTCTTTCGTCGGTACTAAAAGAACTCATCACACACAGCTCATGAATCAGAGAAAGAGGTTTGACTCCAAAACATTTGGATACAGAAACACAAAGGAACAAATGAGGCATATTTATTTATTTTCATGAGAATGATGTATTTTCATAAGAAATATTGAAAAAAGAAGGCTCATGGACGTATGTAAAAATATATAAATGCTCCTTTTAGTGCACAGCTGTGATTTGTGTGCAGATTTTACACTTATTCTCATGCTGAATATGATAAAGTTGGTCTGACACACACACACAAAGACACAGTGAGAACAAAGGCAGGGACACCTGGGATTCCCCCTGTTCTATGGGTGGCCACATGCACCTCTGGCTCTTCTTCATGCCTTCCACATGTGGAAATACTTTATCATCCCACTGCCTCTCTCACTCTGTCTCTCCATCTTTCTCTCTTCCTCGATGTGTGTTCGTGTGTGAGAACCGCTTCACTTCGCTTCACCGAGGAAACCAAAAGTGTGTGTGAAGAGGATGGCCGTCACTGGGTTAGATTTACACCCATACCCTGTCCCCTATAAGAGACGTTTGGCTTCATGTATGTTAAAACAATGCAACACAAGTATTGGATATAACTCAGCCTTTTAGGTGGTGGGAACATGCTAACACTTTAGCATTTTAGCACTGTTGAGTGAGAACAGGCCACTCACATCATTTCATGTATAACAACTGACACTTTTTGTCTTTTTTATGTATATTTCTGTTCTTGTGTACGTAAAAAGAAAAAAAAAATCAAGCCAAATCTGCCAAAAATCTTCCCGGCCCCCTCACACTTCAAAAGATCTCCCACTCCTTGCAGACATCTTCGACTCTTCACATCCTTCCCTGCTCCGTCTTTCATCGCAGCAGCCCAAAGGTGGCGAGAGGTGATGCGGGGAAGCGATTAGTCATATTCAATTTACATATGGCTGTCATGGCCTCCTCCAGGCTGAGCGCTGATGTCATCTGTGCGTGGGGCCCTGTGTGGCCACCCGGCGTATGGGAAGAGAAAACCCTCCCCTGATCGCCGTTCAAGACATATGATGAATGTAGGGAGGCACTTGTGTGTGTGTTTATGTAAGCTGTGAAATTTCTACATGTGCTTTGACATGTAGTGTGTGCTGGTAGATACGTGCTCATATTTAGCACAGCATCAATACTATGATGACAAAACCACACGAACCCAAAAAAGACTAAATCCAAACGCATACATAGAATAGTTTTGTCTTGTGTCCTTGGAATACTAACAGCAGCCCACAGATACACACTTGCACGCACACACAGGTCAGTGTGAAGGAGGGTGGTCGATCACTTTAGCTCTTCTTTACAGAAATATTAGCTCAAATATGGCTCTGAACTCCTGTAGGGGTCAAGAGCCAGCAGTCCATTTTGCAGTGGGAGAAAAAAAAGAGCCTGTGTAGTTAAGTGAAGAGCCTCTGGCAGGCATCCAAAGAGGAAATCTAAGTTATTTATGAAGCCTCGCTTGACAAAAGACAGTAAAGCTTCCCATATTCAGCCAGTCTGGCTGCTCGGCCACTGACAATGAAGTCAATTTACTGCAGTTGAGAGCAATTAATTTGGTGAACAATTGGGTATGTTCACGTACAGTAAACATAATATACGATTTTAACTGCAATGTCTGCATTTACTGTGGGCTTTTCAGACCACCAGTATAAACAATTCAATCATTAGTTTCATTCCAAATGATATATTTAATACCTTTAATTTGTTCACAAAAACAAACTCATACTTGGCAGATGTGTGCAGAAAAAGGCCAGAAGTTCAGGTTACCGGGGTAACTCGTCTCTGGATCCAGGCTGCACAATGCTGGACCGTGGATAACTGTTTTAACACACAGCCGGCGCAATGTGTGGTCTGTGACATACCATCCAAAGCATAACTGTCTTTATGTCTATGTCTGTCTGTCTGTCCTCCTGCCTGACAGGACTGTGCATCTGATGTCAGTGTTTTACTGCACATGTGTGTGATCCTCATGGGTTTATTCTGTGTTGCATGAACTTATTATGCACATTCATACATATGTGATGTCATCAGATAGATAGATAGATAGATAGATAGATAGATAAACATATCACCTTATTAAATGTCATGCATTTTTAAAAAGAAAAAAAGAGGTAAAATAGAAAAAGAATAGGAAAAAAATAAAATGTACAATAAATAAAGAGTATATAGATAGATTTTTCCATTGCGTTTTGTTCTCCTCTACATCCACGACCACAGGTGTGAGACTGAACACCTGGGTGTGGGGCTGTGACCAATCAGAGGGTGAAAGTGCAAACATGCAATGTGGAAGACATGCCAGTGTGAAAGATGTCCCCCCACTAGCATACGTTTAACGACTCAGGAAAAAAATCCATGCACGGATTTACGGCAACATTTACAAAGCTCTTTTTCCCTCTTCAGAGTGGCAGGTGGGTTGAGGAGCTCAGCACTCCAAAGACCACAATGACTTATTCAAATAAGATCTAAACACAATAGTTTGTTTCAAAGAGAATTGGACATGAACCCTGCGAGAAAAAAAATTAAAAAAAGCTCTGCCTTGAACGTCAACTAAATTTGTTTTCTTTTCGCCTCCGACAGCCTCTGTGTATTGAACTCAGTATTCCAGAAATCATCGGGAGCAGATGGCCGTAAGGCAAAAACAAACATCAGAGAGAAACTGTGAAGCACAGAAAAGGGAAAGAAAGAGACGAGCATGAACGAGCCCAAGTCCTTTATTTCCCGTCAAACTGTAGAGATGAACCGCAGATGTTTGTAGACAGAAGATGAGCCATCTCTAACAGCTGGTTGGGGATCAGATTTGTGTCAGTGCATGGACGACCTCCTGCAACGCAATAATGTGCTAGAAACCAGATGCAGCAATCCAAATATTTCACATAGGAGTGGAAAAATAAGGTTAAAACACAACTTTTCGGGTGTTTTTTTGGTCTGGAATAGGAGCTTCAAACTCTGCAGAAGTGCTCTTTAGCAACATTCTAAATCCCTACCAGGTGCTGTGGCTGATGTCTGACCTTTGACCTATTTGAAGGCATAGAAAAAGCAGGAAAAAAATATCACTTTAATGTTTTGGCAATATGTATTCAATGAAAAGTTGCCATGTACACTGCAAAAATAAAAATCTCACAAAGTGTATTTTTCTCATTTCTAGTCAAAACATCTCATCACACTTAAAATAAGACATAATCACCTAAAGATTAACTTGTAAGTAAGATATAAGAACTTATTTTTAGACAATAGATCTTGAAAATCTTATTTCAAGAAATCTTACCAAGATAATTTTCACTTGTTCCATTGGCAGATTTTTTGCTTAATTCAAGCAAAAAATGTATCATATTTTAAGTATAATGAGATGTATTGACTAGAAATGAAAAAAAATACACTTGGTAAGATTTTGATTTTTGCAGCGGATCTCTCTGTTTTCCCTGTCCAGTCCAGAGTTTTTTGACATGTTGTTAAAAATTCCCAATTTTCCAACCTAAAACATCATTTACATGGATGAGAGGCACAAAGGTAGAGAAAAATATCAGTTTTGCAAAACATCCATATCAGTATGCTCTGTGCACAAGAGTAATTCTGACTGTGTATCAGTGGTCGCTACTGAGATGTGGATAACAGACAGCAAAACTTCACCGAAACGCAAAAACAGCGTGATGCACTGGCACAAGAGTTGAGGAACCCATTGTTTCTGGCAAGTGTGGAAAGGAACAGTAGGCAATGCTTCGTGTACAGTCTATGATATTTTAACTAAGGGGCTCATGGGAAATCAGGGATAGCTTTTAAATGTCAGAGTAAGTAATGCAGTCTTTAAAAAGGTAATATATTGATTTTAAGAATGTAACTCTACTCAGATTACCAACAAAGCAAATGAAACCAATATAAATATAATCTCTTATTTTGTATTCTAACATGTATTGTCAGTACTTATGTATTATGTATTACTCTACTAACAATAATAATGCAGTGCAGAGGTAATTGTAACCCAGACCTATTACTAACAATACATATTGTTGACACTAAAAACACACCATCTATCCAGCATACATATTTTTTTGATATACTTGTTCTTATTGTGTTATTCCAGAAATTACAAAAATGGCTTTTCTAAAATTGGCCAGGCTTCTTAAACAGCCTCTTTTGTTGCACGTATAAAAGACCCAAAAGTTGACAAATAGAGATACTCTGGTCTCCCATTCACGGCTGCATTTAGATAATAAGAGGTGAGGCATTGCTTAAGTATTCCGTCTGCTTCACATGATTGATTCTTTTTAACTATACAACCGACGTATTTGACAAGTTCAAGAAAAATCATTTACTGTTGGATAATGTGTGTGGGTATGTACTGTAATAAGCCTTCAAATTGGTTTGTGTATTATGTGTGCATGTGTATGCCATATTAGAATAAAAGAAAGTGGGGGAGAGTGGAAAAAAAGGGGAGCATGAGATTAAAGAGAAAAAAGAACAGGTAGGAGAGAGCAGAATGGGGGAAACGTCTGTTGTTTTTTTTCATGGGAATTATACAAGCATCTGCAACACATAGTTCAAGATCCAAAACCCCACAAATACTCCTACAAAATTCAAAACAACATGATTCATGCCATCTAAACTGCTTATGACTCTGGGCAAAAATTTAGATCCACTTCAGACTCTTCAAATTCCCCAAAAGACTCTAAAATGAAGCCATTTTCAATGTAGTGCTTTCATAAAAACAATCTGCATCACCCGGAGGTTGGGTTTCTCTATTGCTTTTTATAAATAATAGACAATGACTGACACAAGTGCAGCGCAGTGCCATCTCCTTGCTTATTCATATTTCTGTATAAATCAGATCTTTCATTAGCAGATTGCTAATGCGGATGATGAGGCTGACGGCATTGTTTACTGGTTTAGGAGCAGAGGTAATGTCCCGCTCTGAAGATGCCTTTGAACTTGACAAGCTGTCGACAGACATTCCCTCCCAGGAATTCACTGAGCTCCTTTTACCCCTTTCAAGCATGTAAAGATTCTCAGTCAGTTAAGAAAAGACATCAGAGGATTTCCAAAGAAGGGATTTCATTTAAATTATTAAAAAAAATTGATTTCAATTGCCTTACATAGTTTTGCAGAAGACACGGTTAGGACAGAAAGTTTAGGATATAAATCTGACCCTGTATATAACACTTTCTGCTCAAGCAATAGTTAATGATAACATCAATGGGTGAAAATTACATAATTCACTTTCAGAATATTGCAGTTTAACCCATAAACACCCAAGCATCCACCGCCAACCAAAACCATCTACTGATCTAAAATGTTTAATACTTGTTGATCCACTAATGCTATCAATACATGTAAATACTTGGTAAAATGTATACTATACTATACACATGTATACTGATGCAGTCAAAACATTTCCCATAATCCTCTGAAGAGACAGGAAGCTTAATGAAGCCACAAAATCCGACATTATCAACCCATAAAGACCCAAACATCCGCCGTCGACCAAAAGCATCTACTGATCTAAACTGTCCGTCCACTAATCCTATCAATTCGTGTAAATGATCGATGTAAAATACAGTTTGCCGTCTTTTCACGGTCATCAGATATGACCCATTTGGACGTTCAGAGGCTCCGTAGTGAACGTGGAAACACCAACATCTTCTACAACATTGATTCACCAGTAAAACCCATGGAGTTGGATCAATGACAGCGGATGGACACACTTGGTTTATGCTCAGTTAATGTTATATTTTGTTGAAAAAGCCACAATTTCTTCATTTTCTCTGTTTCTGATATTATGATAATCAACTTTAATCTGAGTTTTTATGAACATCTCCTTCACCACTAGATTAAAATAAGATAAAATACCTGATTTTCATTGAAAAAGCGCAAAATACAGTGGATAATATTATAATAAATGGTGATAAATCCCTTAAGAAAGGTTAAATAGAGAGATAAATTCATGCCTGAACTGCCATAAAAGCAGCACTGGGTCTTTAAGGGTAAAGTGTACCGAGAGGATGCATGACTTGTGCATTTACTCCTACTCCGCTTGTGCTTTCACGTCTTTGAAAATCGACCCTGTTACGCCCCCGTTTGGGCTAATCACAAGCATTTTCAGACAGATAGCAGGGTTAAATACTTGACTGACAGCTGTAATCACCATTCACTAATCAGAATATGTCAGTCAAAAACCTGCCACGTGGAAACTTGGAAACTGGCTAGACTTTTCCATAATGGCAAGAAACATCGTGAAGCCATTTCTACAAATGAAAAACAAAAAGACAAGGACTGTTGCAATCAAAGAGTGAGTAGTACTAAAATGTGTCAGTTTAGCAAAGCATTTGAACTACACACAATCTTCATAGTCAAATGTCTTGGCAGTGATGTCCCTGTAGGTGATAAAAGATTTTTACTTTTCTATCAGCGTGGCTCTGACTTGTTTCTGGCTGTTGTATTTTTGCACTACTCATTTATTAACATTAATGATTAATTTATTTGCCTTTCTGTTTTTCATACATTCCACGCCTGTCCTTGATGAGCACCTGATTCCTTTTTACACATTTCAATTTTGTGTCTTTTTGACACAAATTTATATCTGTATTTAGTCTTTATTTATTATTTAGAGAGGAGAGAGTTGTAGAGAGACAGTGTATTTTCAGAAGGTGGTGTTTTTTCCATCTGTCCTGCAGCTTTAAGTCAGCCTTGAATTACAAAAAAAAAAAAAAACACTTGTCATGGACGTTTGTGCATATTAAAACTTATAATCTATTCACAGATTAGTTCGTAATGTAGATACACTGTTTTAGGGTTATACCTTCACACTGGGACACCATAAATGGGGATAAACATGACAAATTCATGGGGCCCAGCATTCTTGGAGGGGGGAGGCATAGAGCAGTGGAGGGGGCCCAGTGGATACAGGTTAGAAGTTGTGAAAATTCTGTAATAAAGGTTCCGGCGTACAACAGAGGCATAGAAGCCGGGAGTCGGATGTTCAAAGCGTGTTAAGTTTACATCAGTTGCAGCAGTTTTAGAAAGCACCCCTGTGTATAACACCCCCCCACCCCCCAC